>BGPR01004647.1:0-107643 GCA_013235015.1 Araneus ventricosus | reverse complement strand
TTCAGTTGACACTCCCACACTGCCTGTCCCTGTGGTGCCTGCCGTCTATACCATTGCCCTCCCTGTTGCTACACCAGGCTCCTGCTTCCAGTTCAACCCCACTAGCGTCCGTCTGCAGTGGTGCCTGAACGTTCATGTACCTAATCTTGCCTCCCTGTTGCTACACCAGGCCTCTGCCTAGCTGGAACCCACATCAGTTGTCCGTCTCGTGCCCAACATCATATACCTATTACTGCCCTTCCCCTCCTGGGTTGGGAGCTAGCATGCCCTCTGTGCTTCCGCTTCAGCTTGACTTAACAGCATCAGCGGTTCGTCTGCAGTGGTGCCTGGCCGTTCATACCACATTGCTCTCCTGTTGTTAGCTGCCACACTGCGTCTCTGCGAGCCTCTAGTTTGACCCCACATCATTGATGAGACACTGCAGTTGATTGGCGTTGACATTCCTGAGGAAAACAGAGATCACCGTTGCGCTTCTGCTGGATTGATATCTATCTGCATGGGATCACTGTCAAGTCCCACCCAAACGCGAGAACTGAGGATCAGATGTACGTGGCGTAGCACGCACTTGGCGAAATGTACAGCGTCGGTCTCGGCTGCTAAATAAAGGTAATGTTGTCAACCCATTACCTGACAGAGATGAGAATAATGATATGGAATTATACCTATATATATCATTCATACTGCGCAACTCGGAACGCAAAAAAGATGCAAAACGTCTTTAGTTTCATAATTGCTTCCAGTGCTTCTTCCTTCCACTTACCTTAACATCCTGAGAGACTGTAGTAATAAACTCTGAGAGTGAAGGGAAGAAACGAGCAAAGTACAATTATAACAAATTAGAAATTCAAATGAATTTGGCCCATACATTAAATTTATAAATCAAATTTCTGACACTGCCAGTCTTTCAAGAGACTGACGTAAAACGACATATAAATAAAAAAGACTTATAATCGAAATTGCTTTAACAACTTGATTATTAAAATTGAATCTGAATGCAAATTCTTTTAAAAGTATTAATTTGTTACAATTATGCTTCTCAGTTTCTTCTTCTACTTACCTCAATCATCCAGACGATAGGTATAATTAGTAATATTTAAAATTGTATAGGTGGTTTGGCTTGACGATGTCTCGAGACTATCAACATTTAGACGATTTTACTACCGGAAAAGGAGTAAGTCAAGAGTCATATGGAGCGCATCGGAGTTCCTTTGCTAGATCACGCTCATAAATGAAAATCCCCTTCCATTTCTTCACTCTTTCCCATTTTGATTGAAAATATCTCCGGAGGCATAAAAAGCAGTAAGGTTACAAGAAATGGTGTCGTTGAGTCGCATGAATTGTTTCATATCGCGCTACATCATACACATTACCATCCAAGAGTGAACCATATAATCATTTTCAGTCAATCTTGGGGAGTCTTAGGAAGCCCTTTGAAATACGGTTATTGCGAGATTTGACATTTCGCCATTTCAAGTTCGTTAGAGCAGGAATGGCGCTAGAGTTTGCCCGACGGGGGGGCTGATTTGCCCGATAGGGGGGCACAGTCTCCCCGATAGGAGGGCACGACCTGCTGTATAGGGGGACGAATGTAATGAAATTGGTCTCAAATTTTCGCCAGATTATTATTTATCAACTACGGTTGAATAAACCGTACAAAAATTTTCCCCGATGGGGGTCACAGCATCCCCGACGGGGGCCTGGCCCCCTGGTACTCCCTGTGGCGCCACCCCTGCGTTAGAGGTTCCCGGGGAACGACGAACTACTCTCGAACACGCCCAACGTGAGCTAACTTACAACACATCACACCCCCGAACTCGGAGCCAGGGCGGCTCCCTGTCGGTCGGATGGGTATGCGTGAAACTTTATTCAGAAGAATAAAGAAGAAAAAAGTTAGATATTTTAACAAAGAATATATTACACCGAAATATTATAGAAGAAATGACATGAGAGATATTAACACACTGATACCCTTGAAAATTACAACGGAATGAATATGATATAAGACAACAAAAAACATAATATAAATACAACAATATAATACAGCAATAACACAATATAAAATTAGTGATAATAACATTTAACCACATTTATGAATATATTTGACTCCAACGTGCCCAACGTGCGCTGATAATCCCTTTATGTTTGTCGAAAAGCCGACAGGATTTGGTTCGCCTCGGAAGGTTGACGGCATTTCTGACCCGAAACCTGTCCACACCTGCGAACCAGTTCATTTAATAGAAAAGCACACTGCAAAGAAACTCCAGCTACAGAGTGCAGAAACAAAATGAGCATCAAACACATAAAGAAAAAAGCCTTAATCAATGAATTTTAAAGAAATTTAAAAAATTATTAGAGAATCAAAGGCTGTGTACAGTCGTCATAAAAACATTAAAAACATGGGGAGAATAGAAAAGTTCTAATCACTAAACCATAAAAGCGAACCTTTACGCCACGACACACCCTTGAGTCCAGAGTTTAAAATCTCCGGTTTGCGGTTTGTATGGGTGTGCGTAGAGAATCTTGATTGATTCTACAAAAAAAAAAAACATCGACTTCAGTAGAATGTTACATTGATTTGGTTTACATTATTGCTTACACTGATAACATTAATTTGTTTACAGTCGCAGTTTTTATATGCGTCTGTGTTCAATTTCGGCACTTTGTGATTGGACTTTTATCTGCAGTGTGCGTTTTCCTCTTTAAACTTTTAAATTCTGCTTTTGAAGGATTTTGTGTTTGTGTGTATTTAATTTTTAAATCTTTTGTTTATTGAAATGATTTTAGGTTTAATGTTTTCATTTTTTAAAATTCTTAATGTGTTTTTATGATATTATTAAGGGAGTTTACAACTTTTAGAATCATAATGTTTTTGAGATTGTGTGTATTCGTTTAAATTATTTATGCGTTTGTAAATTTCTTTAATAGTTTAGTGTTTTGAACTTTTATGTTCTCTGTATACAACTTTTAATTTTCTAATATGTTTTACAATATCTTTAAGATTCACTGATTACAGCTTTTGTCTTTTTTGTATTTATTATTCATTTTGTGCCTGCACTCCGTAACTGGAGTTTTTCTGCAGTGTGCTTTTCTTTAAAATAAATGAATAATGTACTATAACTTAGGTTATAATTTGTACCTTAAAGTTAATTTCTATACTACTTACCAACATTAGATCTTGTTTTTTCGTCCATTTGGTCCCATTTTTCTCCAATAACATTCTTAGTTACAGCCATCCAAGCATCTTTTTTGAGTTCACGGTTTTTAAAATCATTATGCCTTGAATCGTAAAGATATGGATATTTTTCAACTTCAAGAATCATGAGCTCACTATCCAAGCAGTATTACATGATATAATTATCTTAAATACCAAAAACTGAAGAACAAAACACATGAAAATACCAATGGACACCACGATAAGCAGCAAAGCGATTATTTTCCCGCGCGAAAAAAATGCACCCAAGTGCATCGCTCGCGGCAGTCGCGAAAATGCGCCGATAGAATTCCCCCAAAGCGGCGAAAAAAGCGCCGTGTGGCCACCCCTGCTTCTTCAGCATATTATCTATAATTCGGATGCGGTTGACATTCTAGTCGCGACTGCCAGAACTGGCTCGTGTTGCCGTAGACTTACTCGCACGAATATGTCGACCCGAAGATCGTCAGCACTCCATATGCCAATTTCTTCACCTCACTGTAGCATTCTGGAAGACTATTCCATGCGCCGAATATGAGGGCCTCAACTCGCGGAATTTATTTTAGAGTTGCCCACTTGTGCTGCGAGATGTGCATGCCTTTCTGGACCTCCAGCTCATCCAACTTGCTCTTGAGTTCTGTGAACTTGCCACTCCACAAGTCTTTGGTTTTCAAAGCAATTGCATTTGAAGCGATCCAGCATCGATTCCAAATGGCTCAATGCTGATCTCATTTGTATTTGTGTTGAGAGGATTTACTATGAACGCGAGAGTACTTTTGTTTGTTTTGAATTGCTCGAATCTCTCACCGAATCCATCCTTCATGTTTTTTAAAGCTATGCTGAAGTAATTCGTGTCAATAGTTGCATTGGTCTCATCGCGATATTGCTTCAGAATTTTAAAATGTAATTCACCGCTCTCCATGTCTTCAACAAAAAGAAGCATTTTTTTTCGAAACAAACTACTTCTTCAAGCAAGGCGTAGGCTGGGTTTCCTTTTCCTTGCAGTTTTAGATTTAGTTCATTTAGTTTCATTGTAGTATCTACCATGAAGTTGAATTTTTGCAGGCATTTGTCTTCTTCCAATTCGGGATGGTCATTGCTTTTTTCATTGAGGAATGTTTTTATTTCACTCAAGCACAAAGCAAAACGTTGCAATACGTTACCTCTGGAAAGCCATCGCACTTTATTGTCCAGAAGTAGGTCGGAAAACTGGTTATCTATTTTTTGAAGGAAATCTTTAAACTGGCGATGGTAGAGTGCTTTTGCCAAGATGCTGTTAATGATCTTAATTACCAAGTTCATGACCTCAACTATTTCGGCCGGAAATGTTTGGGCACAAAGCGCTTCTTGATGAATTACGCAGTGAAACGTTAGAATTTCGTGGTTTATTTTTTTCTGAAGAATTGATGTTACCCCTATATGTATTCCTGTCATACTTCTGGCTCCATCAGTTGCTATAGAAATGATTTTATTTATATCGATTCCATTGTCTTCCAGGCATTTTTGCTATATCTTCTCTACGAGTTTTCCCTGAGAGCGGTAGCAATCCTAGCAGTTCTTCTTTTGGACCTTGGGACCACATATACCAGACGAAAAGGGTAACTTGCGCCGTGTCTTTTATGTCGCAAGACTCATCTATAGCAAGTGATAAGCCAGAAGCCAGTTGAATGTCTTCCACTTGCATATGTGTTACATTTGAAGACATTTTAGCAGTTCTATCTTGTACTGTTTTAGCAGATAATGCAAATCTTTGATTTCTTTTCATGATTTTTGCTTTGTTTTTAGAATCACGAAACAGTTCTTCAGATGCACGTATAAAACAATATTTGACGTACTCACCATCTGTGAATGGTTTTCCTCTTTTTGCAATTTCTAATGAAACTGCAAAGCTTTCCAGATTTACATTATTGGAAGATTGCGCCCAGTTACTTAGCATGGAATTTGAGTGTTTTTTTTGGAGCTCTTCAACAGCTTTTTTTCGTGCGTCACCGGTTGGATATTTACCAGCAAACTGGGTATGTTTTGTAGTGAAGTGTCTCTCCAAATTTGACTTCTTATTGTGTGCGAGTTTTTCAGGGGAAAATGAGACAAGTCGGAAGGCCATCTTAAATACCAAAAACTGAAGAACAAAACACACGAAAATACCAATGGATCAGTGTTGCATATGTATGCAAACGACTCCGTCCAATCCTGATTGAATTCTCGGCTTTCTTCTTCAGTTCTTCTCATTTTTTTACCAGATGCTGTAGGGTCTTAGCTCAGCGATGCTAAGCTATGAAGGACTCACCAGACGACACAGCCATATTAAGATATTAATTTGTTAATTAAAATTCTTGATTAATTGAATTTTTACAAAATATACAAATTAATATCAATTCAAACAACTCCGCTTACTCAGGACGAGATAGCATAAGACAAGTCAAAAATCAATCTGGATACAGTTCGCAGATTTTCACGAGTTCACTCGAGGTAATGCAGAAAGTTCAAAAAGTTCTACTCTAGTCGAGTATAAGTCCGAAGTTCGGAATAATGATCTGAGGGATTAATCCGCTCAGATTTCTAACAGATAACCACTCACGGGTTATATCAAATACCAATAAGGTAATTCGTAGCGACGTAATGCACGTCCAATTCAATCAGAGTTCCTAAGAACTTCCCACTCGAGATGAGCGATAAACAGCCAAAGGTTGGCTTAGGTTAACGGGGCAAGGCCCGGTACAGCAGCTTCTCAGCCTGAGAACTGCTTTCCCAAATTCTCCGTCACGAGAATTTAATTCTCCGGTTCTCCAAACGAACCCTATCTTGATCTCTCGATCATCCCCTCAATTCCTCTCTGGTTCCAGCTTAAAAACCCTCCTTAGGACCTGCCCTTTTTAGGCGGGGTCACAAGTTCAGCTCTTCATTTGTTGAAGATGGGACCCTTTCTTCCAATGACAAAACTCTGTCTTTAACTCCTCAATCGCATTGGCTCTAGGCGTACGCAATGCATTTCCCTGGCTACTTGTGTGTCCAACTCGAGGCCCGGTGGCGGTGAGTTTCAAACGAAGACCCTCCGGGATGACGCAATCTGGGAAGGGCTTTGTCGGCCCTTTTCTTCGGCCGCTCTCTGCTAGCGAACTGGGAGGTCCGGTCACTTTTTCGTGGGAATTTCGGCTGTTTCTCACGACCTCACAATGCCATGCTGGCGGAGGAGCTGAAAAAAATGATTTTTAAAAATTTTACTTAGCTATCTAAAACGGCAAACAATTTATTTACCATTATTACTTCGTTAACATGATCCTCAGATATGTAATCCAATTCTGTTACTGATTTTATTATATTATACGCGTACATACCTTTGAGAAGATAATTCGCTTCTAAATCGTATTCTTCTTGAAACAACAAGCGAATAGACACGCAAAAACCGCAAGCGATTAAATTAACACACATGCAACGTAATGTTGACCGCGCTATCCGAGGACGACTGACTGACAACACGTCTAGACTCTAGACGGTGGCTGTTTGGGTGAGACGGAAATGGAATGCAATTGGCTGAAAGATAAACATGGACACGGAGTCTCATCTCTAAGAACAAAACAATAGTTCAAATTTATCTCATTACGGTCATGTTAAGCGTAGCGATTTGTAATTAACGATTATGAAAATAGAAGCTATTAAGAAATTAGTGACTTAAAAATATATTTTCTTATTTTTTAAGGGCTTTGATAATAAATTATTAATTTTTTCGTATGGAACTGGAGAGCCACAACTTTAATCAAAAGAACCACATGCGGCTCGTGAGCCGCAGGTTGCCGACCCCTGGGCTAGAGGATACCTCAAAATGCCCCACTTCATCATCGACTCAGATCAGCAAGTTGCAAATGATATTCCAGGCAAAAGGTCCATCAATAAACATTTATTTCATATTTTAACAAGGTACATTGTGCAAAATGAACTCGTCAGTTAGAACATTGAAACAAAAAGAACCTGCAGAACGATACATCTCGTATCAAAAGTCACCATGTACACAAGAATACTTGGCGAAAAGAGGAACACTTTCAGTGAGAGGCACATCTGGATTCTGTGAAGCTGATGATTAACAAGCAGCATCTAATTGCAGACGATGGAAATCTAAACCAGTCGGGAAGGCTCTTAGGGGTCTATTCTGGTACCCCCGGTTGGGTTGGGTTCCGCACGCCAACATCGGAACTCAACCGGGGGTACCAGAATAGACCCCATACGAAATGGCTAACACCGTCTGTTGTACTGCTGTAGATCCAACCACAGACTGCTTCGTATAAGAGAAAGTTTAAATAGAAAAAAAACACACCGAGTTTTAATTATCAAAGAATGAAGTTTGCCAATTAAGTAAGCAATTAAGCACCTAAAGCATGAGAACTTATGCGTTAAACTATTCTTGCGCAACAACTAACAACGAATCTAGCTTATTTCCATTAGATGACACAGCATGACGTACGCTTATTTCAAGTTGATTTCTATCGGCCTTTTTTCTAGTTGCTTCATTGTTTTTGCCTTTTCAGTGGAATGTATCGGCAACTTCACAAAAAATAAGCGGAGGTGTTCTCCTCTCGACTTTCTCATATACTTACACAATGAAGTCCCAATTAGTTCGGATTAGCGGGGTTCTACTGTACTAGCACAGAGTTTGAGGCAGTGAAAAAAAATTAAGACGTCAGAATGCAAAGAAGATATAATATTTGCTATGTTTGGTGATTCAAAATTATACTAACGAAAAAAAAAGGATTTAAAACAAAACTGCCAAAACTGTTAATTTTCAGTTTGAACTGGGGTCTGGATAAGGAGGTTCATCCACTTTCTCACCAGCAGTGAATGTAAACAGTGTAAACAATGAATCTTCTTTCGTTGGCTGAAGGGCGACAGTTTTTACTAATACCCCAGATAGCAATTTTAGTTTGCAGCAAGCTTGCCACAAATTTGTCATGACAAGAGTGCAAGTTTGCCACAAATTTGTCATGACAAGAGTGCAAGCTTGCAGTAAGCTTGCAGCAAGTTAACGAAAGCTCCGAAGTCACCATGAAACGAACTTGCAGAAAGCTTGCCGTGCAAACTTATTGCAAAAACAGAGAACGAAACACAACCCGGGATAGAACTCGCGACCTCCCGGTTCCGAAGCGGAGACGCTAACCATTGAGCCAGTTGAACTCCGAGAGGAGAAGATAGATTTCGCTAATATATCATTCGATTCGATTCGTATACGATTTATTTTTAACTATTTTCTAGATTTCATTAATTTTTTGAGTTGAGAATATGATTTGAAGTCAAAGAGAGAGCGATTTTCTCTAATAACTACGTTTTGCTAGTAGAATAAATTATGAAATTAGAGTTCAAAAGTAATTACTTTAAAATGGGACAAAATGTCTAGTTATCTAGTCTGTCTAGTTCAACAAACACTGACTGTTTTTTAGATTTAATTTTGTTTATAAACGTTAAAATTTCAACATTAAGAAAAAGGCGATATAGTTTTCTTTAAAGTGAGAGTGATATATTTAGTAAAAAGATAGAAAATGTTTTAAAATTTTTTTTTTATTTTATAAAAAAGTTATTTTTTTTCACAAATTATCATTGATTTATTGAATTAATAAAAAAGAATTACGGTCTAGGAGATGCTATTAAAAATCGGATGTTTTTTAAAACAGAGACAAAGATAATTATCTCTTTATTGTGCTATCTTTGCAGGAAGCTTGCTTTACAAAATTGCAGCAAGTTTGATTTGCAAAGGAGGTGGCGCTATTTGTCACATCGAACTTGCTACAAGTTCGATTCAAGTTTGACGCGTCAAATTTTGCCATGACAAGTCAAAATCAAATTTGCTGCAAACTTACGTGCTATCTGGGACGTCACATTTTCTCTATCACAACTAAATTTGTCTCTCGCCGCAACCACTGTGCAAATCCGGACATTTTGAAGATCCGGACACCAGTCTGGACGTGAGCTTGTAAACCGGGCGTATGGTAACCCTATTTTTTTCTCCTACAGAATCGAAGTAATGATTCTCTAATTTTGTTATTTTATTGAGATGAATAAACGCGTTAAAATGTTCAGGAAACGGAAATATTTCCTTTAGGTTATCACTTCAAAGTATTGATAAAGTTTGCTATAAAAGCAGCGTTCTTTTTCTCTTTAAACCTCCGAAGAATGGGGACAAAACTGTCAAATTCGATACATTATATCTCTAAAACAAAACATTTCAAAACTAACTTTTTTCCAGGAAAAATATCTATTCTTTCTGTTATTGTACATACATTTTCAAATCTTAATATTAATATGTATTTATTTGAGAGAGTAATAAATACTGGTATAATTTTTGGACAAAAAAATGAGATAGTCACCTTGCGCGCATGATTGGGGATAAAATATCGGTCTATTCACAATATTTTGGGTATCTAAGTAACCCAAACAGTCTGTTTAAGAAACTGAACCTCAATTTATTAACATTTAAATTTAATTTCTATTTTATATACCAATTTAAAATGAAATACTAATTTAAATTAACCCCCCTAAAAAAAACTACTTTGGAGAAAATATGTACATAACTGTGGTTCAATTTATAGAACATAGCACAATACATATTCAGTAAATGTTTTACGTAAAAATATTCAATAGTTCTTGAAATGTCGTGCGCGCAATATCAAAAAAACACATTTTGAGATATAGCGTTTTAAAGATAGGGCCATATTCAATGTTTACGTTGAATAGCTGACACATTTTCCTTCATCACTTTCATAATTATGAGAATTTTTTCTCGCGGATTATTTTAAATTGTTCAGAAAAGACAGGGGAATAATATATAATTTTCACATAAAATCGAAAATTTTCGAGGTTTAACAGTAGTGTGTTCCCTTAAGGAAATCTGTTCATGCAAGATTCGCGAATCTATTCATTGCAGTGGTGACGAGTAGGGTGGGGGGACGGTCACATCAGGGTCGGATTTAGCCTTTGAACCGCTCCGTGCAAAAGTAAAAAATTGCGCCGCTATAGAACTACAATGCAAGCATTCTAAAAAAAAAGACATATGGTCTTTTTTTACATATTTTAATGAACGTCCAAAAAACAGTGTAACTCAGTAATTGACTGAAATACTTATAATAACTTTTCACTTAAAATACTTCATTTTAAAAAACAATTTACAAGAATATAATACAGACGATTTTTTTTACGAACTTTTAGCTCAGAGAATTGTCTAATTAACTCAGAAACTTCTAAACTGCTACTCAGTTCATACTCAATCCCTAAGACAGAGAGTTCTGACAATCTTGTTTGAGATGTTGCTGTTCGCAAATTCCCCGGATGTTCCCCCTCTACGTTGCCCGGATGCAACACTTATTGGAAGAGTTAGAAAATTCTTAGAGCAATGCTTAAATTTGAAGCAAAATTCACACAGACATTGCCTTATATACATAAACTAGCAGTACGCGCACGGCGTTGCCAGTGGAATCAGGAATTCAACAAAATTTTTTAAAAAAATCCCACAATGACATGAAAAAGTTCTGAAAACAAAACAAAAGATACACATGACTGATTTTCCCGATTATTTTTCTCCGCGATAATAACATTTGAACTGTAGGAAAACAATACAGAGTACGTTAATCCGAAACAATATTAAAAAATTGTAACGTGAAAATGATTATTATTCTGCAAGTAAAATATGCGAGATTTAAACGCGTTAAGACACTGCCGAACGCACGGCATTGCCCGTGGAATTAGGACTTTAACAAAATGAAAAAAAAAAAACCGCCCACGATGACATGGAAAAGTTTTAAAAAGAAAATCAAAACAAAAGCTACACATTATTGATTTTCCTGCTTTTTTTTCGCGCTACAGTACAGAGTACGTTAATCAAAAACAATATTACAAAACTGGAACGTGAAAATGATTATTATACAGCAAGCAAAATATAAAATCGAATCCGAAAATAATAATCGAAGTCATTCATTCAGTTGAAAGTTATGACGTATCCTGCGCTCTGCACCGTCAGCCAATCAAAACTGCCAGCAACTTTCCGAGGAAGTGCCGCGCGAGGAAACTCGTTAGAGGAAAAATATCTTTCAACTGACCAGGGAAAAATCAATTTAAAAAAACGGGAAAAGAGATATTTTAACCATTCTTATTTTAAATCAGACAGAACCGTTTCAGTTATAAGCTGAAAAAAAATGAAAAAAATAGTGTTAAAATGGGATGGCAAATTTAAAAAAACAAAATAAAATTTAGATGGTAAAACTACTATTTCTTAAAAATTTCTCAAAATTCAGTAAATTACGTTAGACGTTCAAAATAAACTTCATTAGGACGAAAATTGTTCGTTCTATCCGATGCGTACGTGATTGTTTTCAAAGCGATCATTAGGAAAGATACTACGGCCGTAAACGTGCCAAAATACCCAAAACAACACAAAACATTAAATAAAACATTTCGATTAAATTTAAAATCTACGGTTCAAAGGCATTTCACCATTCGATCTACCTGTGTGCCAAATTTCATGCCGTAACTGGATAATTCGTCTGGACATCGCAGACAAACACGCACACAAACATTGCCTTTATAGTATAGATAGATTACGGAGCAGTGCTTAAGTTTTGCTCATTAGCACCTAAATTAGGTGTTTTTTCTGTTTTAGAATTTTTCAGAAACTTTCTAATTAATTTAGAAATTCTATGATTTTTCCATCTTTTTTTTGGGCATTTTGCGCCCCTCGAATTTTTTTTGTGCTGGCTCAACTAACCAAACATCTCGTCCGCCTTGTCACATCCTACTTGTTGCGGAGAAAAATTACATTTTCTTTCATTTGCAGTGTCCAAAACTGAACTTATAAAACCAATAGTGTTCAAGAAAGCTAACCTAATTTAGCAACTAAAATTTTAAATTTGTTGCCTACACCTAATCTGAGATAGCACAGTTCTATAAAATCGTCAAGAAGTTGACTGTCTGTCGGTCTGCATATTGCGTGTATGTGAACATACGATGATTGAAAATGCAAAAAACTTAGGTGATGAAATTTGTTATGTTGTAGACGCCAAAATTGTAGACCTGTATCAAACTTTGGTTATAATCGGTCGAAAAATATGAAGAGATTGCATGCTCTGTTTTCTCATTAAGCTGGGGATTCATGGAAGGAAAGCTGAAGCTCGTTTGTACCAACAACTGGTTTGTATTCGCTCTCAGTTCTAAAACAACAACTGGGTTGTATTCCACTCGTTTATTCAACATCGTTCCCCTGTTCAGTACAAAACACACTTCACTCATTAGCACAAAACACCTTTTGTATTCACACTCATTAAATCTAAAACAACAACTGGCTTGTATTCTACTCCAATTTCAATCAAAACAAAACTTTGCTGTTATCCACTCATTCCAGTCTAAAAACAAACAACTGTTTTTGTATTCCACCTCATTCCAATCTAAACAACAACTGGCTTTGTATTCCACTCATTCAGTCTAAAACAACTTAACTGGTTTGTATTCCACTCATTCCAGTCTAAAACAACAACTGGCTTGTATTCCACTCATTCCAGTCTAAAATAACAACTGGCTTGTATTCCACTCATTCCAGTCTAAAACAACAACTGGAACAACAACTGGCTTGTATTCCACTCATTCCAGTCTAAAACAACATCTGGTTTGAATTCCACTCATTCCAGTCTAAAATTTTAGGCAAGTCATTCGCGGATGTTCCAAAGTTTGTTTTGATATACTCTGTTTGAGAAGGTTCAAAGTCCCAGAGTTACTCCCAACCCAGCTCCTCCTCCTCCACACGGTGGATTTCCGCGTCTACTCTCCACATGACTTAGCCTCTTCGCGGGGTCCCAATCTAGGCAGTGGCTTTGTTTTCCCGCTACCTTCGCAGCGATGTGTCAAAAGGCCATCCGGCCATTCCAATTTGACTATGACTATCAAACTATTCGGAATTCCAACACTTCCAATTTTATACGCCAAATTCCATAGGTTTTCCGACGAAAGATATTTCCTTCCCGTGTTCCAAAAATCGTGGAGTGGAACAGCGTTAAATGTCCCAATTTATAGTGGTACGAAGCACAAAGCGCGCCTTATTGTGTCACCATGTGCGAAAGTCAGAAGATGGGGGGAGGTACCGCCTTGCCCATGTCGTGGATTCCTAGGACAATAATAATTTGAGTACTTGTGGTGATCCCGGCCTGGCCCAAGGTCAGCAATTTTCATGCAGGAGGACGACATCTTTATTGTGGTTAGTGTAGTTATATTAACATCCATTTTTGAAGCAACATAAGGGCTATTTCGAGACGATCTCGTAATTATGAACCGGGTACAGATGAGGAGAACGACACCTGAGCTGGCACCCCCCTCTCTCCAAACTTCCGCACCACACCAGCGGGAGGGCGTTTGGCCCCTTAGTATTGTTGCAAAAGTCTTTCTGTGGGTGTATGGTGTAAACAGTCCAACACGCCGGATAATGGAGAATGAAAGTTTATTCATAAATATGCAGGAAAACGCACCTTTGGGTACGAGGAAGCAATAGTTCTTGCGCAGATCAGCAATGTAAACAATTTAACCAATTCACAGGTAATAACGGTTCAGCACTTTGATATTTAGCAGCACAAACAGTCAAGCAATAACTAATAACGACAGTAACAGCACTTTCAATAGCGCTCAGCTCACCAGCTGGCACAGCGGATAGAACTCCAAAGACGTTCGTGCTCCAAGGCGATCCCAGTCGATCAACACACTTTACCCCGTCATGCAAGCGCTCTCCTTGTGTAGTTCCCCGTCAGGCCGTGACGTCACATGGAATGATCACAATACCATTACAGCGTATATTACTCTCCCTAATAGAAATATCGAAGATTTCCAGCATCTTTGAGATACATATTTCGATCGCCAAAGTCGACAAATTTGTCACCAGATGGTCGCCAAGGTCAGGGGACCAGGCAGTAGCTGCTGCTAGTCATCCATACTTATCCCTCAAAAACTCTCTTCCCAACCATAGACTCACATTGCTGGGAAGCGGTTTCCATGTTTGTATTAGTATCCATTCAGCGTGTAAGAGGCCCACACAGGCGGCCCGAGGACCGGGCAACTGCCGTAGCTTGCCAAATTCAGGAAGCATGTAAAGCGGAACGTAAAGAGGAGAGAAAAAATGGTTTTGATTAAAGTAAGGATCTCAGGCGAAAACGGCAAAGGCCACCATTTCATTTTGGCCCCTCTTCAGTTTTCATTGCGAGCGATCAGCTCAAGCCTCTCTAGACCCTCGAGAGGGTCTCAAATCTGTTCCATGAACATCAGGCCATAAAATTTGTTGGAGTCATTCACAGGTCCGACCAGCCTTTCCACGGGCAACCTAATATCCTAGGGGATCGGGTTGACCATAGGTACCCGTCCAGTCGGCGTGCCCCTCCTCAACCCGCTTTCAAAGCAGGCCCTTCCTGCTCCTAATTTCCTAAATTGACTTCCTCCACACTCCCTTCTTCATTTCGTGATTCTTTCTTCGGTTCGAGAGGCTCCTTCCTCCAATCTACTATTGTGTTTTCAGTTTTACAGCATAGTGGGCCGAAAAAAATGTGGATAAAATAGCTTTTCCCTGTTCTACACCATTCTCATCAGGATTCTGTTTGAAGAAACGTTTGGCACACTGTGTTGAAAAGAAAAACAGTGAATGTCACCTTATTTTTTATTCTTAATAACGGTATACCTATAAGTGTTGTGCATTTCGCTAAAATGTCTGAAAAAAAAAACAATCAAATACGTTTAAAAAGAAAATAAGGCACGGATAGCAGCTACGAAAAAGCAGGGTATATTTTGAAAAATTCATCAAAATAGAAAATATTGAATCCAGAAGGTCTGTCAACAACAGTTGAAGAGCAGATCTTTAATTTCAAGAAAACTTTAAGAACGACAATACAACTTATAGTTTCAAGTGTTGATACATTTCCTGTTTACTGTTTTTCTTTTCTGTATTACTAATTCATTCTTTGAAACAATTAATGCTCAGCTTGCCAAGAACAAATAATTTGACGCGACTAAAGTAAGTTGGTACAATTAATACACAGTTAATACTAGGGCGAATCAGTCGGTCGATGAATACAGCTAGTATTTAATACGACAAAGAATAATTTAAAAATAAAGGAACCCTAATAATAAATTAATCTGAGCTTTCCACCTTTTAAGAGTACGAAAAGTAATATAAGAATTCTTTATTCCTTTGTGCGTCCTGTTTTCTCTAGGTGACTGAAAAACAGAAATTGCATAATTTCCTCTTAATTATTTGCAACTAAAGAAGTGGGCGTCAAAAAAGGGTGATAGCTCATTCCCCCCCCGAAGCACATCCAACATCCGTTTCTTCCGCTTCCTTTAGACTCCAAATTTAGCATGATTTATCTTTACCTCCTGGCTATCAGGGCTGTCTGAAGAAGACAGAGTAGTAAAATGAGCTGCAGAAAAAAGAAAGAAAAGAAAAATATGTTTGTGCCCTCTGAAGAACCCCATACTTCTTGAAGAGAGATTCTTCGGACATGCTAGGAGCCTGGGGAACACAAAATGTCACGCATCCAGTTTGTTGTAATACTAACAGATTTTGTCTAGAATCTCCTCCTTTCCAGGGCCCTCTCGGTAATATAAATGTCTCATTCCTACTAACCACTGGAAACTCGCGGGTTTCCTCGACCACCCCCTTTGCTACAGTTTCGGCCTCACTTCTATATGCATTATTTAGCAGGGAAGTCTTAGAGCTGTTTCGACTTGGTGAAGTACTGTAAAAATTGGACCACACTGTTCTGCAAGAAAATTTCAAGGGACGAAAATAAATCCTGAATAATATTCTGAAATATAAACGATATTAGATTATCAGAATATGTTCGTTAACACATGTAATTGTGGAATCAAAGAAAGCATCAAAAATTAAATTACGCAAAAAATGCCTGAAAAATTCGCCGGGCCCCCAAAGTTATCGGGTCCAAGGCGGATGTCTTATTTGCTATTTGATAATCCGGCTTGTATAAAGGGCTTTTTTGGGCAAGCAAATATTATGATAAATTGAAACAAAAAACATTATATTACGAACTGAGATAACGGATCATTCAAGAATGATCGCTTTCAATAGTTTGATTAAAAAAAAATAAAAAATTATAATTAACAATTGGATTTCACAGACAAAACGGCTAACAATTTATAAAACTTTTTCTGTCAATCAATTCAATTTATTTATTTATAGATCAGAATTTTTAAATTATAGAACAACATGACATTAAAACTACAAAAGGTTATTAGAAAAATCGCGAAGAGCGAAGGTTTTCCAGAAACTACCTTCCTTTTTTTCCCCTGCTAATTTTTCAAAATATCTCTAGCTATATTTATAATCGCAGTATAAAGCATACAGTTCAAGACTACAAATTTAAGATCAGCTAATTAAACTTTCACTTGAAATTTTACTAAACATATTAAAACATTATTTATTTCCGATTAAGGTTATAATTAGAGTATTAATAATTTATTCCACAAAAATGAATTTTTCTTCAGTAAGCAAATTACTTGTAATTTTTTAAAAACACTCATCTTAAGGACTGACTGCAATAGAAAGAAATATGCAATGGTTTCAAATGGCATGTTTTATTTAAAAAAATAATAACCAGATTTAAATCAACATTTTCATCATTATTTTAATGATTGTGTAGAAAAGAGATAAATCTTTTTATATCAGACAATCAAAATAAATTAATTATTCATACAATCAAAATAAGAGACAAAAAAATCTTCTCGATGTTCAAAAAAGATGCTTGTAAATTCAACTCAAACTGAATTTCCAGTAATTATTATTATGTCCACGGCATTCAAATGGAAGTATATACGCTTATTTCGCATCTGAACATTTGAAAAACTTATTTTATTTTATCGTGAACATCCGCTAGTAATTTATATTTTCATATATATGCAAAACTTTCTTAGATCTATTAAAACAAATGATGTTTTTGTAATGAAACAAAAATATGTTTTTAAAAATAACTTGTTAAAAACAATAATTAATTGATTTTAATTTGAATAAATTCGATTGCATTCTTTGTAGCACGCTAACGCGGCTTAGGCGCGGGGCCCTATTTGGAGCAATCGGTCCAATCGGCTTAAGGCCGGCCCTGCATATTATGATATGGGGGTACCAGAATAGACCCCATGGTGTCACCTATGACTTTCCTCTCTTACCCCCCGGTTGCTACGTCACTGACTTCACGGGGTTTTCTTCTTCAGTTTCTGCAGCATTTATGATGAAACATAAAACTTAAAGTTTGAAAAATAACTATTCTGAGTTTTTTAAAAATTATGATTAATTGTTGTCCCACTTTCTTATATATTTCCAACATCGGGGTGGCGGAAAATTTTTGTGACTGAAATACTGTCGTAATTTTTTTCCAACCAAAAAAGATTCGTGAGCAAAAGAAAGTTTAAAGTAATATTTTCCTTCCAGCTGAATGGCATCGACTGAACAGCAAAGGAGGAAAGTTTTCTGTTTGCCGTTTCCGTAGAGTGGCATCGTTGAATTACAATCTTACATTGAAAGTGCCCTGTCCTGTGGTGTAGTGATATTAGTAAATTTTAGCCATGACGGGAGCCGGTAGTGAAGGGCCTCTCAGTTCCTTATCGCTGTTACTCGGTGCCTCTCAACCGGCACTTAGATTATTATGTACAATTTTGCTTGGTAAGTGAAATTAGAACTTTTAATCGCTTACTCTTTCACAAAATCGAATTCTTAAAGGTTACGTCGAGTTACCGTGAAAGTTCTAGCTCGTGCATGGTACTGTTAGAAAATCTATTAAATAGGTTTATTGATTTCTATGCTTAATTCCTCTGTGGCAAAATGAATTTCGGTCTTTTTGTCAAATTTTATTGACTTAATTCCTTCGAATTTTGTTTTCCTGTTTGTGAGACATCGTTTATTTCCGGGTTATTGTGGATCACTGCATTTCGGAAATCAGTCACGTAGTACAATAACAATTCACGTACATTTCACTGTAGATTGTAGATAGTAATTTTGTTGTTGTGTTAAATCAAGTTGCAAAATATTATTCTTTTATTAATGATTTTTTTTCTCATTTAAAAAAATGTGTAGTCATGCTACCTTTGAATTTCTGATTTCTTTTCGTGTATATGTTGAATATTTATCGCATTTGAAAAGTACATTTGTTAGGATGAAAATAAACTGTTTTGTGAGAAATTATGTGCAAAAAGAGAAATAAGATTTGAATGTCTTTTAAATTCATCTCTTATGTCTAGTTTCAATTGGATTTATTTTCTTCTTTAACCCACAAGCACAATTGTAGAGTCTTTTGTTTACCCCACCATTTCTCGTTTGTTGAAAAATTTTAGAAATTTCTCAAAACCTGAAGTTATTCCCTTACTCGCCTTCATGGGTGGTCTAGAACAGGGGTTCCCAACCTTTTCTCCCTCACGTACCCCTTGATTAGCCTTTTTATTTTCACGTACCCCCTACTATTATATTCCTCCTCCAACCATCCATCTATACAAAGAAGTGTTTATAAATAATGTAAAGGGCCTAGGTGAGCTTCAGAGTCAAATGACTGGAATTTATAACATTTGCCGGACTTATTTTTGATTTTACATTTTATTCCATTTTGACTGATAGTTCAGTAGTCATATTTGAACATCATAGCATTTGTTCCGTAGTCATAGTTGAACATCTTAGCATTTGTTCCGTAGTCATAGTTGAACATCTTAGCATTTGTTCCGTAGTCATAGTTCAATGTCAGAACAGATGAAATCAGTATTGTAATAATTTTGCATTATCTTATAAGGAAAGCTAAAAATTACTCTTCTTTTTGCTTTCTTATTTTAAGGTAGGTTTAGGACTTGCACAACTTTTACTTTTTACACGAACTTGAGGAAACGAAATTCTATAACATTTTAAATCCCTTTCGTTTTCTTGTGTCCACCATTACCGACTTCTAGTTCGTGTATTCCCAACTGGTCTTCCGCATACCCCCAGGGGTACATGTACTACAGGTTGGGAACTTCTGGTCTAGAAGAAAGGGATTAGAGCAGTAGATACAGGAAAGAAGGGGTGGTTCATATTTTAAAGGAGTCGGATTTACCTTCTGCAAGTTTAGCATTTCAGCAAAAAATCTTATTTCAACCCATTAATGCCCATGTAGCATTTCTGCAATAAAATTTTGTATACTAATATTACTTGTCCTGAAATTGACTGGGAAATTACTAAAAAAATTCCTGCCTGAAAAGTTGTTCTATTATCCTCCTAAGCCTAGTATCTCTATTTAGGCTAAGTCCTATTAATCCGTGGGTTCGATGTTAAATTAACTCGGCTCCGAATTGGCCATACATGGTACACACACATCTATCTGCTTTCTGGTGATTCAGTGCCTTTGTGTACATCATGCAATGAAGTTCAAACTATTGACCACATTTTAACAATGTCCCGATTTTAATTCTTCTCGTTTAAACTTTTTTAAAACCACTATTTTAGACTTGAATGACTTGGTGGGTGAGACTCCTCACCCGAATTTATTCTCTTTCCTTCGGGATATTGGTTTCCTTTTTCGTATTTAATTCATTTGTTGCGAGTTTAATTGCATAATTTTTTAACTGAAATGTTTCTTTCTCAGTTTTTTTAAGAAATGTCACTGCTCGTGACATTCCTACACTTTTTCACTAACCTTTTACATAAGATTTTAGACTTGAAGCATCTTTTAACATGGAAGAGAATTTTACGTAGGAAAATTTAAACTTTTGTTTGGCACAGCATAGCCGAAACCGGCTTTTGTGCCATTAAACGACAACTTCCATTCCATTCCTATTAATGCAAAAAACCCCACCAAATTCTAAAATTATGTGAAATTCCAAAAAGAAAACTTATTCTTACAATTGTATTTGACATAATTGTTAAATGCGAGGAAATTAATTGGTAAATAATTAACAAATTTACCCTTTTCTTCAAATTGCAAACAACTACTTTCTGAGTCCGACTTGAAACTAAAACAGTTACGTTATCAACCATGCTGTGATTGATTGAATATAAGAAATAAATACTTAAGAATACTTTTTTACAAATTTTATCTTGGAAAAAGTATGATGCGTTTTTAGAAGCATCTCTTAAAACAGGATATTAGGCTTGGGGGATTTTTTTTTATGGGAGAAGCAATAAAATAAGGACTAATTTTCTTATCTGTGGGGTCATAATGAGGCTATATGTCTGCTGCTGTTCTAAAAGTAGATGTTTGTGTTGAAGGCACCATGCATTCAATTAATAATTTTCATGAAAGTGACTCTGCAAGTTGAAAAAATATTATTGTATTATGCTGTAGAATTTTTAAAAAAAGCCTCTTTCAGTGGATTATGGCTTAATCCAGAGGTTATTCGGAAGATGTACATAAAATCTCAAAAGCTGTAAGATTTGTTAATTATTTTATTACAATGTTTCTGAGTATTTCCTTTGCTGACATGCTGTGGGTTAACAGAGTTTTTGAACTGAAGGTTGTTCACCTCCAGACTTTACTATTGCTGGAAAAAAATGGCATTGTGAATACCCAACAAAAATTGGATGTGCCACTTTAATTTGCAAAGTTGTATATTTTAATTATTTACTTAATATGTGCAAAAATAATAAAAGAAAAGAAAGAAGAATTTAATTGTATCTAGTTTAATTTTTACCGAAGGATTAAACAGAATATTTCCTTTGTGTAGTTTTTGGTCTTCCAAGGATCAGATGAGAACTAAGATAGAATAAAATATTTACCATTATGTTTGAGAATTGTCTTTATTGATATAAAAAAAAAATTATTTGGAAAAGTTGCTTATTGAAATCCATTGCTTTAAATGGATGCATTAAACTTCTGAATTCCTCGCACCTTCAATAGTTGCATTGTTTATTTTCTAATCTACATCTATCGTTTTATTAGGTTTATGAAGATCTTCCTAGTATTTTGTATATTCTATTTATAGAAACAATTATAATTTATCTAGTATGCCTAGTTTCAGGCTGATTTATTTCTAAAGGGTTATACTAGCAGGAGTGATTGTGATCCAGATAATTTCTATTTTTTTTTTTTTTTTTACTTTCTCAAAATCAGAATTTTTGGATGTGCAAAGTGTACTTATTGTCTGTTTCAAACTTTTTTAAAAGACAAAATTTGAAAAAGACAATGAATGCATTACCCAAACTACTAAACAGACCAAATATATAATTCAAAGATTAATGATGAGGAGCTTAGATGCTGTCTAGACTACAAAATATTATTTATTCTTTTTAATCAAAACTACCTGTGAAGTTTTTAGCTCAGAAAATCATTCTAAAGTCTCTATTGAGAGGGATTTAACTGGTGGCAAATATTTTAGCGATAATTCAATGAGTAGCTGAATTCCTTGCATTCCAAGAGCCATTATCTTTCTCTTAGCAGTTATTCATCTCCAACACTTGTTAGATGTGTAACATTTCAGTTTCACATCTAGCAATAAACATATTAATACTTGGTGAAATGAAAATCCATTGTCTTTATCAAATAACTTCAATTCTTAGAACTTAAATAATCCCTTGCTCAAGAAAAAAACAGGCTAAACTGTAAAAAAATGTATTGAGAAACTGAAAGGCCAGCTGCTCAGACTCATAAATTAATTTTTAATATATTTTTTAAAAATTTACTTTTTGATAAATTGTTTGAAAATATGTGCTGATATGCATGTATCTGTATCTCATTTACATACTGAATTATTTGAAATAATGTTTGGCTTTTCCTGGGGTGAAAATTTTCTAGATTTTTTAACAGGGTTATTATCACTCCTGCACCAATTACTAGTTTATTTCTGGAAGGTATTGGTTCCTAGAAAAGCTTGAAAATGCTTCCCTTACTAGAATCAAAATTGGGCTCGTTAACTTTTCAAAGTTCAAAAATTGAAGTTTCAGTCAATTACAAATTAAGCAAGGTTTTGTCATTCTTCTGCGATATCTTCCAAAATTATTATCTCACCAAAACTGTTTTTACGCTATCTTAAAATTTAAAAGATTAGCTTTTTAGTGACACTAATTTTATTTCTGTACAATTTGTTTTCTAATTTTAATAATTTTTTCAAAATCAATCTTGTTCTCAAATATAGGGACAATAAATAAACATATAAACAAGAATACAGATGAACTGTTGCCCGAACACATTAATAGAATTCTGGAAGAACACTAAAATAAAAAGTTGGAAAGCAGATGATTAACAATTTATATTAGGAACAACTATTGATTTGGTTCAGTTATTCTATTTTAGCAAGAATTATTTTTACTTTTCCAAGAGTGAAAATAGATAATTTTGCTCATAGTTTCATGTTCTCTCAGAACATTTTGATACTAAAATGAATGAGCAACACTGAGTATTCTGCTAGTATTCTATATTGTTTCTTTATAAGTTCGTTGACTAGTTAGTATATCCTGAATTATATTGTTTCAGGTTATCCATTGGCATTTATTCATCGTTTTCTGTTATTTGAAAAGTCTGCAACACTGCAACATTTATTCTTTATTACCTGTGGATTGGCCTTAGGAATTTTCAATTATGGTACGTATCCTTTTTTTATAACTTTTTAATAAATGTTTTTTTTTTGTTATATTGAATTTTCAACTTCATTTGAATACATTTGAGCTATTTAATAAATTATTTTTTTTCTCCTATTTGAAATTTTATATCACTTCTTTGAATTTTGCAATTATTATTAAATAACGTTTTTCTGCTATTTGAAATTTTTTACTTATTCTTTTGAATATATTTAATAAAATTCAATATCTCTGAAACTTTTTAGTTCATTAAGCTTTGTAAGTCATAATAGTTTCTAAACATCTTTACAGGTTTTGATATACTGCATTCTGTTTTTTGTGTGCTCGTCATGTATTTTATTCTCGTCACCATTGGTGGCACATTCAAATCAGTTCTCATATCATTTTTTTTCCTTATGGTATGTATTAAAAAAGTTATCCTAATAAATATATAAATTGTTCCTGATTTCATTTTATATTAGATTTTCCTATTCCTCTTGCATTTATAATGGTATTTAATAAGACATTTTAACATGTTTCTCCTTCATTACCTTATCTTGGCCTTTCATAAGTATTTCTGCATTCATTTCTTTTTTACCCATTCCATTCATATTAAACTTATTATATTTAATATAAGTAGTATTTTTCTGCATATAGCTTACATTTTCTGCCTTAGCGATAACGATACATTTAAAATGCTTGCACGTTCATGGTGTAAATCTGACCCCGAACCCCCAATAAAAAAAAGTAAACCATCTTATTTTCTACTGGTCTAATCTTTTCCTTCTAAACTAAGAATTTAAAATACAATTAAAAATATCTCATGATTGGTCTGAAACTTTGGGAAAAAACCCATTTTTTTAAATTGAGAAAACCTAATTGAGCCTGTGAAAGCCTTAATTGTTTTTAAAAAATTTTCTCTTTTATTTAAAAAATTTATATATATATATATATATTTAAAGATTATTTCAATATTTTATTTAACTTGACATGTTTCATGTTTGTAGAAATGGAATCAATATTTCACTTGTATGGTGCAGTTTTTAAATTTTGTATACTTGTGTAGTTTCAATGATAATATACTATTTTAATTTTTTCAGAACTTAATTATCAGTTAATTGATCAATTTCATTAAATTTTTATTCCGTAAGAGTTCCAGCACATGGTATTAAAGTTGAGAAAAAATTGATTTCAATATTCCGTAATCTGTTTAACCCTTTAACTGTGGGTATGGTTTATAAACCACTTGTTGAGGCTGTGGCTTATGTACCACTAAATTTTGCAAAAATAAAATCTTTTTTCTTATCGTTTATCTTGCCACTAAAATTATAAAAATATTTCTTCATAAATAACTATTATGAAAATTTTAAATTTTTATCATTGATTGCAAAATGCGTACTTTGTCATGCACATATTTTTGACTTGGTACTTTATCACATTAAATACCTGACATATATATATATATATTTTTTTTTTGCATTTAGGGCGATAGGGTGTACTAAAAGTACCAGCAGTTAAAGTGTTAACAATGAAATCTAAAGAGTAGGAAATAATTAAAACAACGGAGATTTTACTTTCTCTTACCCTAATACTAGTGTTTTTAAAAACTGTTTTCATTCAACTTATTAAGTAATGTATGATTATAATTTCTTACATAGGGATACCTAATATATGGATATTATATAACTGGTACAGATGAGTATGATATCAAATGGAGCATGCCACAATGTGTTTTAACATTGCGATTAATAGGTACAAAACTTTTTATTGTGTTATTCAGTTTTTTCTGCTTTAATTGTAATATCTTTTTCAATGGGAATATGTGTTTTTTAGGTCTTGCTTATGATGTTTATGATGGTCAGAAAAGTGAGGTGAGCTTAAATTTGAATAAATACCTTACAAATGTTTAACTTATTTGAAAACTATTAGACTTTAACTGGATGAATAAAAATATTGTATTCATGTATGTACCATCAGTGATTTATTTAGTTTGAATTTAAACACTTGCTTTAAAAAAAAGTGTCTTTATCGACTCGTAAAAATAAAAATTAAAGTTGTATTTCTTTAACAAATGAGATTCTCATTGCTAATAATGAATGCAAGTTCAGTTGGTACTTTTGCACTTGAAGGCTGGACAAAAACCTGCCAAATCTCGGCTATAACTGTCGTGGGCGACTCTTGGCTATGAATGTTAGCACTTGCAGAATAGTGTCAACATTCAAGCTTGGTGACATTTAAGCCCCCACTTATAGAAATATATCTTTTAGATAATTCAGTTATTTTTAGTTGTTTTATTGTTATTATTTATCAAACATTTAGTTCAGTGTTTTTGTGATGTTACTTTTAGTAGTCATGAAAGTAGTGGGAAATTTTATGGATTTTTTTTTCCCACTGTTAACATTTGAATTTAAGATTTGATTTTTTTAATAATTTGTGTTTTAAACTTTATTTTTCTTGCTCTGCATCTTTTCCTATCCCTTTTATGGAAATGTATTGTAAATAAAAATCTCGAGTTCTTGTGGTGGTCTTGCCCAAGATAACAATTTTCATGCAAGGATATGACATCTTTATTGGAGAGTATGCTAAAAAGTTTTGGGGGAGACCACTCCTGCTTGTTTATTTAGTGAAAATAAGGAAATTGCTTTTATTTACTATCTTTCCATTGATTTATGTACATTGTAAAGCTTGCTGATCTGACTGTTATTATTGTTGATCTTGTAGGAAGAGCTTTCTAAGGACCAAAAGACAACGGCTTTAAAAAAGTGCCCTTCATTGTTAGAAGTTGCTGGGCATACCTACTTCTTTGGAGGATTCATGGTTGGACCTCAGGTAATAAATGGATAATTAACCACATAAAACTGTCTTGAGTATTTGTCAGTTGTTTGCATTTAATTGACTTTGAATTTCATGCCTTCTTTTGATTTTAGGAGACAGATCAAAGATATCAGTTATACAATTTATGAGGTACACCCGAATGAAACATATTGCAGTTGCGTCTAAAATATTTTAATTGCAGTTCTCGTGAAATACGACGTCATTGTCATTGATGCACTGTTCCTGGTCATCCCTTACCCATGCCCAGGAAGTGAATGATTGACATCAGTGTAGGAACTCCTGGGATGGATCCAATTTTCCATGGTGTCCTGCACTTCTTTGTCACAAATAAATAATTCACTTCTCGGTGATTTTTTAAGGAATTGCATGGGGAGGTATTGGGACTATATGGAGGGTGTTTGGGAATTTCCCATCAAAATTTTGGTAGCAGGTCAAGGAGCTTCTTGGCTCCTTGGAGCAGCACTGTCCGTTTTGAGTGCTTGCCTTTGCACTTGTTCTTAGCCTATTTATGCCTGGGTTACCTGTTGCAGCACCACTGACCATTGACCCCTTCGGGACGAACGGCCACTGAAGGAAGCTTGCCCACCGGCCGAAGCATTTTCTTCAGCTAAGCCTGACACGCATTAAATTTCGTTTAAAAAAACGCGTTGTATAATAATGCATAAAAAGTGTCCTTTACTTAGAAGCGAAACCATTTTTAAATATGTGGTAAAAGATATTCTATTCATAATAAAAAAAGTTTAATTAAAATACTTGCTTTTTAATAATAAATAAAAATATAGTGTATTTCACTATAATTGAATGTACCTAAATTAGCATCAGATTATTGATGCAAAATATGGAAACGTAGGAATAAATAAATATTTACATTTAATATTATAAAATACTTCAAGAAAATTTTAATAATTAACACTTCAAGGCCTTATAAAAAATCTTCTATTTTAGTACTAAACTGATACGACGGAATTGGAACCGATATATTAGTACTATCCTTTTCTAATTGAAAATCTGAATATTGAGAACTATGTAAAGAACTCTAATAATTTATTGTTTTATCACTATAATCTTAAAAATCCATAGAAGGGTCATTTAAAAATTTGCATACTCCCTCTTCAGAAAGATAGCGTGTTCTTTTACCCATAACTACAGAAATAAAACTGAGAGGCATAAAACCCTTGACAGAATATCTTCCATAAAGTCCCAACCCAAGCGAGACGAGAAATTATAAACAAGCAATCCAAAATGAGTTAAAGAGCTCTTTAACATGTGCTTCTCTTTACATTTGATAACACGTGTTTTTGTTTATACTCCTGAAAATCCAATAATTCTAATCCAATGATTCACAAACACGTGATCGACTACAATCTGACCTCGGAGAAAGAAATATTAATGTACGGGACAAATCTCTTGAAAGAAACGTGGAGTAGTAACGCCATCTGATAGAAAGCATTTGTTCCAAAAGCCCAACACATATACGCAGCGCTTGGCCTTGAGGAGAATCTAGAGCAAACGCACATATGCGGCGCTCGTCCCGAAGGGGTTAACTGTTCCATCCCATTCCAGCCAGTCAATGAGTAGAGGTGCTTCTTTCATGAAAAAGAAACTGAGCACTACTTTTCTGGTCTTCATTCCAAAGTGAGGTTTTTTGGTGGTGGTGAATTAAGATGCCATCAAACAAAATAACATCCTGTAACATCTTCTGTAACATTCCTGAAGCTACAACTATGCTTTTTGGCTCCTAATTTTGTTCATTTGATGTACATCAAAATTATGATTATGGGGGCCTCAAGGAGTCTTGTGTACTGTATTTCCGAAATGAAATGTTAATTTTTGTTCTTATCATTGATGTTATGTTTCATCAATTGAAGATTCTGTATCTTTGTCAAAGCTGTATTTTCTATCTTGATTGAATACACACATTTATTTAACTCGAATTGTTTCGTGTTCATGAAGATGGAATTTTAGAATCAAATTTTTACTCGCTCTTGATGTGCTAGAGTTTTGAAATTTTGTATGCTTGTGTGTTCTCGATGATAATGCAATATTTTCAAAAATTAAGTACCACTTAATCAATTCAATTATATTTTGACTCCATACAAATGGCACCACCTGGTTGTGAATTTGAGAAGAAAAAAATAATTTCAAGATTGAATAATATTTGAGATATATAATGATAAATTATGAATTAAAGACTAAAAAGCAGGGTTGTCGATTTTTTTGATTTTTTTCAAAAAAATCGATTTATTTGATTTAAATCGGATTTTTTTTATTTAAATCAAGATTTTTTTGATTTTATTGATTTTTTTAAAACTATATATATATATATATAATTAACATATGTATATTAGACAATGAGCGTTACAATCATAGAATTATACATATATAACAACATACCAGTCATTAAGCAGTACTTTCTTTAAAAAAAACAAATTTAAAAAATTTAATTCAAAAATGTAACAACTATTTGAAAAATATTTGTGAACTAAAATATAATAATATACTTTTGAAATATAAGACAATTTTATTAAGGAAAAAAGTAACAATATAATAAAAATTGTCATTTCTTGACTACAGTTATATTAATGTATGTTAGAATATTGGAGAATTTTGCACTCAGCTGTTCATTTGTTTCATTACAAACACAAGTTTTGAAGCTTTCTCTACTCCTAATCTGTTTGACCCAAAACATTAAATAAAAAATTTTCTACATAAAATTTTTAAATTCAGGCTTCAAGGTGCATTGAGTCACCATCAGGACTACCTGTGCGCCAAATTTCATGACTGTAAGTGTGATAGATTCGTCTGGACATTGCGCATACGCTCACAAACATTGCCTTTCATAAGTATAGATCATAGTTTAAATTGCACTATGTAGATGTTTGTATATCTTTTGGAGCATTTATATGCATTACTTAATTATCTTACATTTGAACATTATTGCAATATAAAAACTTTGTTCTCCCCAATACTATTTAGTTTTCTCCAATATTAAAACGAAACTCACTGCATTTTACTATGTTCTTTCCTTGTGAACATGATCCTTTCACAATATTTATTTTATTTTATAAAAAAAGTATCTCATACTTTGCATTTTATTGTGTTGCTCATTAAGAGATTGATTTAACCCTTTGCTGCAAATTGTGTCAGTTAATGGCACACCTAATTTCACTCGCTTCTCAACCGTTAAATTCAACTATAAATGAAAAATAATAGGTTTAGGATAGGGCTAATAGTACTCCTTTTAGAATGTATATAGAAATCTTATGAAATTTTGTTTCAGAATAGGAATTATTAGAGATAAAGTTTCGGAAAATTCCTTGACTCGGAGATAAAAAATTTTTCAGTTCTGGACGTTTAACAATTTTAGCAAAGTAACTCGAAAACTTTGCTCCAATATTCTTGAAGTTTTAATTTATAATTTTCTGTAAGATTCAACAATTATTTTCGAGTGTAATCAAGGTGACTGTATCTAAGGGGGTTCTCATGAGGTGGTGACCCGAAAGGGGGGCGCCCCCCCCCCCCCACGGAATGAAGCAAGTTTTTTAAAAAACTTTTTTTTGTAGATTCTATGTCTAGGCAATAAACTAAACCCATTCATGATGTTTTCTCATCATATTTCAAAAAAATTATTACCTTGCGCCGCAAAGCGTTAAAATCTAATTTGCTTCCGTTCTCAAAAATAAAGATATGGAAAGTACTTTAGTTACATCAATTCAATGAAATATTTTTTTTTATGTTCTATATATTCTTTCTTTAAATATACATTTAAAAATATTTTTAAATCGCCATTTAAAGATACATGAACAATTTTATTTCATTAAAGAAGATTAACTTGATATTTAAAATAAAGTGATTTAAATCAGTGATTTTTTTTAAAAAAATCAGTTGATTTAAATCGCGATTTAAATCAGAGATTTTAATCAACTGATTTAAATCACCGCAACCCTGCTAAAAAGTATAAAAATTTAAATAGATATAACTCTTACTTTTTATTACACTAAAAATTACTTTTTATTACTTAAAAATTGTTCGATTAACTTCATGTTTTTATATTGACATTTTTTTTACAAAAATTATTTTTTTTTTTTGTTTGCAGTTTCCTATGAAACGATACATTGATTTCATTGAGGGGAGATTTCCTGGGAAAGATTATCAGTCTGGCGAGCCATCTTGGTAATTTTTAAAATTAATTTTTTAAGTTAAAATAAGTTTTCTTCTGTCAGTTTTTGTTTTGCTGAAAAAGTGCACATTTTTTAAATAAAAAAATATTAATGTCTCAACTTTTAATTTTTTGTGTGCTGAAAGATTGTCAAATACAGAGAGAATCGGAACTCGTGAGTAAAACTTTGAGAGGTGGTAGAGTGTACTGCAGCAAACGTTTTTTTATAAGAATACAAGGTCCCGCCCAAAATAGCCTTAGTGTTGCTTCTAAACAGGACATTAATATAACTGAGCTAAACCAGATTAAACAGAATTTGCCTTAAAATACACATAATGCAAGTTTTAGATGGGTGAAAATATAAGAATCAATATTTTTTTTTAAATGCATGAGACTTCCTACAGTTTACTTTTAGTTTTAATAGTACTGCATACCTAGACCTAAGTTTTTAAACTACAAACCAATGTAGGATTAACAAAACATCTTATTTAAATCCTGTCTGGACAAGCAGCAGGGTCCGGATTAGTGGGACTGTACTGCATGTTAAAAGAACCAAAATTAAGACAACTGCGATTTAAAATTCAATTTCTTTTTTTATTTTTTAGAAAAATTATTGAAGAAATGGTAGAAAATCATTAAAAAAATTTATAGATATATATATGCAGGAATATGGGTTGTGATCACAGATCCCGGGCAAGGATCCAAAAACTTGTAGAAATTATGATTACGGCCTGAAGCCAAACATAAGTTGTAGAAAAGAGCATTATCTTATGGGCACTCTAGGGGTAATGCACCGAAGATAAAGGATGAGAGACAGGAGTTAACACTAAATTATTTATTATTAAAACAACGTAATATGAAATAAGAAAAGTATTTACACAGGTAATTATTTACAGTTAGACAGGAAAGATTTAGGGTTGTTACTCACTTAAGATATTAACTTACATAATTCGGTAGAAGGTTTAGTTAGTTATATAGCTTAGTTACAGTTTACAACTTGCAGCACAGCCATCGACCATCGCTGACAGGGATGAAACCCCGTAGCTCGTTGCCTATTGCTCACTTACCGCATGACTGGTCCGTTCGATTTCAAAAAGTCATCTCATGTAGATTTAAACATTACACTGAGTTTTAACGGAGAGCTTACACCTACGCATCACATGATTACCGTGAGAAAGCGCATGATCTTTATCGTCCAATATCTTTCTGCTGACACCACAACATTCAAATGCGCTTGTACGGAAAGTGAAAGAATATTATTAGGGAGGGATTAAACTTACGCTTTTGAGCTAGACTGGGAAAATACAATTCCTTACATATATTAAAGATTTTTAATATTTAGTAAAATTCTAATAAATACAGATTACTTTGAAATTGCTTGCATTACCCTGAAAATAAACCAAAGGGGAAAAAAATCAAAATGACAACACTCCAGAATCTGGCTAGCTGATGGTATGTGACGGTTGAAAATTGTTTAGAACTTTGGGAATGCATATTGACTTGTCAGTATAAAGAAACAAACAGTGGAATGTGTTTGATTCTGCTACCAAAGTGCAGTGTAATTGTCCTATTTATAGGACACCAGGTGTAACAGGTTTACAGTTTTGATTCTGCTACCAAAGTGCAGTGTAATTGTCCTATTTATAGGACACCAGGTGTAACAGGTTTACAGTTTTATTTCGTCTACAACATTTTTGATAAAATATTTTCTAATCTTTAATACAATAACAAAAGTATGTTTTAAAAAACTTTATTTTTGTTATGCTTAAATATTTCATTTGATGTTTTTTGTTAGTGTTACTGCTGGCTTCCGCCGCTTGGGTCTAGGAATAGGAGTTTTGGCTTTCTATCAAATTGGTAACATGATCATTCCAGATAAAAGTTTACTCTCGGATGCATTTATGGTAAGAATTTAACATCTTTTTTGTGAGATTATGGCAGAATAATATTTAAAACGCATTTCAACATAAATTTTAAAACAAGTTGTTAAACTTGTATTGAAAAGATTTTAAATGCAATTATTCATGATGCAAATTATTTTTACATGGATATGGAAGAGTAAGATCCGAGAGAATTTGAAGGGTTTTTTTTTTTTATAAAGGTTAATCTTGTACTATTTAAAATTTTTGAAAGTGTGAGCAAATCCAATGGGCAAATTAGAGGAATATTTTAAAATAAGTTTTCAGCATGTAAAATTTGCTATGAAATTTGAATTATTTTTGTTATTAAACATTTATTTGAATAAAGTTTATGCTAGGACTGTACAGAAGAGTTTAGCAGATTAGAATTTTTTTGTTAGCATTTTTGATTGTTGCCATCACTACTATTAATAAAGGCAATGACTGTGTATGTATCTGTTCACACTCTACAAGACAGATCGTTGGACTTTGAGCTACCAAATTTGACACAAACATACTTTAAAGGTGGAAATGTGGACAGTGTTTTTTTGAAATTTCAATTGAGAATATTTTAGCATTTTTCTGGTGTAAACTTCTGGAAATATTGTCACACAAATTATTTTTGTATTGTTTTAAAATTCAAAAAAAAAAAAAAAATTTTAAATATTATTAATTTAGTTATATAATTTCTATAAGTTAGAAAATTTTTTAAAAGTATTTTTATGTATAATTTGCAATGAAACAAACTTTTAACTTTGCTTCATTTAATATTTAATTGCATGTTTTCCTTCTGTTGCTAAAAATTGAAGACTCTCTCTTTATTTTCCTATTCTTTAGCAATGTTATGAGCATTTTTTTTCTTATTTTATTTAATCAAATTTTTTGTGAACTCTATAAAGAAAGCCCTCTGAGATATTAAGTAATATATCTAGTATGCTTGATGTTTCTACCTGCTATTTTTTAAATTTGCTAATGGCGTGTTTTAGCTAGCTGACATGCTTCTTTAATACAAGTAAAATATGCTGCTATATTTATAATGTTAGGATAAATAGTATATTTTCTGTGAGAAATTAGAAAGTGAAGTTGCTTCAACTTTGCAAGACAATACGCATTTAGGTGTTACATTTTTCATTGAATTATGGCATGTGACTTGACTCAATTAAGAAGATTCTTATACATAAACAGGTGTAAAGCTTCTAAAAACAACATTGCTTAAATTTCTATCTTAATTTGAAGTTACTAAATACTTTGCTTACTGAAGAAACACGAATATCAAGTTATACACAAGAGGTTTAACTGAAGTTCAACACAACCAACATTCCTGGTAAACAACCTGGTTGCCAAAGGCAGCTAGTTATAATTAAAGAGAGGTGCATTTTAATTTATTATTAATTTAATTTTTTAATTCTTGATTAAAAATTTTGGAAAACCTGTAAAAGGGCCATTTTGAATTTATGAAACATATTTGCATTTGACCTCCTCTTAACTAATTTTTAAACTTGATAAAATTATGCAATTTTAGTGATTGTAAAATATTTGAGTCTAGTAATCACATTGTAAAAAAAAGTAAGCTTGATCATTTATTTATAATTCAATCTGATTATGTATCCTGCACACTTTGGTACATTTAGAATATCTGCGAGATTTGTCTAAAAAAAGCATTGAGCAGTTCTATTTAAGTTTATTTATTACTTGCTTGAGTTACAATATAATTTTATTAAGTTACTGATGTTACAATAAAGTTATTCATTTTTTAATTTAAAAATCTTTAATTTCTTAAATTGAGGTGCATGACATTTTTTTTTTAGTTATACAATGCATATTTAAATATTGCTTACTAAGTGTTTAACTATGAATATTTTTGTTTAAGTGGTTTAAAAATCATAGTATTTTAGTTTCAGTTCTGTGATTAAGTTTTATCTTAATATACACAGATAATTTTGAACAAGTAATATAAATAGTGTTGTAATAAGTGTACTACAACACCATCAGCATTATGTATTTACTTACACACTACATTATCATTTACTACATATGTAATGTATCTCGGTGAAACTTGGCTAAGTCCAACATTTTTTTATTTAAATTTTTTGCAATTTTAATTATTTTTCTGATTCCTTGGATTTCCTATTAACATAATGTTAAAATGTTTTGTCTATGACTCATATTCATTTTGATTCACTCAGTCATAATTAAAAATTGTAAAATTGCTTTCATTTGTTAAATAAGTCTGAACCTTGTTTTGTCGGTCATTGTAAGTGAATAATTTTTTAAGGTCCTTAATGCACTTGAGGACTGGGTTGTTGTACATTATATTCCATCAAAACGGCAACAAAAAATTCTCAATTCTTTAAAAAACTTGGATTATATTCGATATAAATTTTGCTATTTATTTTGGAAGTTTTATTATACAATAATTGTATTCAAAGTGCTGTGTATGGTTTGCTTATTAATATTGCTTTCCTACTTATTGAAATCATTGTTTTTTAAATTAAAAAGTTCTTAATTATAATTGTTATGGCTTTATTAAAATTATTTACTGTTTATTTATTGCTAATGTATTGCAAGTAAGCCTGTGTAGAACTTTTGCACATTCAACATTTGGCTTCTCACCCCACCCCTACAAAAAATGTATTGTAACGTACTGAATATGCTATGTCAGAAATCGGTAGAAAAACCTCTTCACCGTCACATTATTCATCACTATAGACTTTAAATTAGTTGAGAATAAGGGATGTTGATAATCGAAAGAATTTACAAAATTTATTTAAGCTGTTAAGTATGAAAAGTAAATCTTTACTGCCATTTTTAATTTTAAAGTTGTCCTTTCTCTCTCAGCAAAAAATTAAAAAACAAGTTATTATAAAAAACAAGTTATTTGAACTAGAAATCCTACTTGAGCCCCTGGCACTGCAAATGATTTTGATTTCTCAAAACATACTGAAGTGGTTTTGATACAGATGTATCCATAATTCTGATTTTTTTACATTCTAAAATCCGTAAATTCTGTATTTGTCAAATGCAAATTCAGTATTCTCAAAATTTGTTTTAAAGTAAAATTGTCATTTAGAGATTTATGATGGAATGCAGAACTTCTCTGAACATTGAGAGTAGACAGTTTCATTAACAAAAAAACTTGAGGACTTCCTTTACAGATTTCAGAGAATTTTACTTTTTTTGATGAAATAATAAAAAAAAAAGTAAAATCCAATAAGGATCTTATCTTGGTTATCTTAGCTATCGACAATGGAAAAGAAACACACGATTAAATATTTGTTTAAACAATGGAAATTATTTAAATTTCATTGCACCAATGAAAACTATTGTTGTAAATTATGCCAAAAATATTTTTAAAAATTTATTAGAATTAGGAAAAAAAATCATACAGCAACTTAAGTTATATCATTGAAAAGATAATTTTTTTAAAAATTTTTATATGGTGTAAAAATCATTTGTGTTAAATCTTTTTTGGAAGTTATCAAGGGAAAATGCCAACATTTTGCTCAATTTTTAATTAATTGAAATTCTAATTAAAATTCCTGAAAAAAAAAAACCCTCTCCAAGATGTGCATTCCTACCCTCCGAAGTATGTTTGTGCCAAATTTTGTCGCTCTAGGTCATGCGTTCTGTCCTGTAGAGCGCCAACACACACAGATGTGCAGTCTCCTTTATTAGTAGTAGAGATATATAAAACATGAACTCCGAGATTGCAATCCATTAAAAACAGCAATAACATTTTTACAGTTGTCTTGCTAATTTTATTCTGGTTGTGCATGGTCTTGATTTAGTGTTTTCTATACATTAAAACTCTTACTTAAAATTGATGGTGTGAATGCTTGAAAAGTATTTGTATATATTTTCCTTTTTTAAAATAAAAACGATGAAAAGAATGCACTAGTTATATATAAAGACTCACTTATTTTGGTTTCATATACTTTGAAGTATTGCTTTAAATTTTGGATTTTTTTGTAGGAAATTATTAATATTTAGTTTTATTTAAAGAATAATACGATTACTGAATCATATTTTTTAACTTTTTCAGGAATACCCTCTGTTGTTGAAACTTCTCATTATAGGAATATGGGGAAAAATTTTCTTGTATAAATATATGGCATGTTGGTTGATATCGGTAAGTGTTCAGTTTAAAAAGTGTTGTGTATGCAGTGGTGACTGGCACATTGTAACTGTGTGCATACTGTAAATGCATAGTGATGCATTTCTTCATAAGTTTAATTTTTCCTCTTTTAATTAATTTCAAATAATTTAGTAATTAATTTATAAAAAATTAACACAATTTTCTGCTTGATGTAGGTAAGATTGTAAGGTTAAGTGTTTGTTAAAGAAATTCCAATTAAGCAATAATTAATTTGTAATTCAAATTAGAAATTTAGCTTCAAAATGAATGTTCTCAATTATTTTCCCTACATTCCTTACTCTTGATTATAAAGATTTACACAGTTTCAGCTAATCAATTTTTTAAAAAAACCATGAAAGTGTTATGTTAAAATAAGTACATGTGCAAGGAAATTATGATTGTTGTTATTTCCAAAAAAACGGGGGGAATTATAGTAAAACATTTTTTGTCATTAATTACACAATATTTTCTTATTTATTTTCCAATTTTGAGCTCTGGAGAGATTTTTCTACGGTGGAAAAACATTAAAACTGTCATTTCTGGAACTGCATTTTTCTACCATTCCTCTTCCCTGCAAACTTTATATGGTAAAATAATAACTGTGCGAGGAAATTGCAACACTTAAGTTTTTCTTTCTTCTGGAGAGTGAAGAAAGGCATACCTTTTCCCTGTAGATTGCAAGTGTTAAAACACAAATTGAATTAGATTGTTGATGGATTTAAATATTAAGTGTGAATTTAAATAAATGTGATTTAATTTATGCCCTAAAAATGTTAGGAGTATTGCAGCTCTGTTATACCTATACACGAGCCACCTCTTTGTGTATATGATAGTAAGAAGAACTACAGTAGAACCCCGGGAATCCAAACTAATTGGGGCCGACTCCTGATCAGATTCCAGGGAATTTGGATTATCCGGAGATTCGGTGAAATACTCTTAATATATCAAATACAGTAGAGTATTGACTCTGGGTGCTTCGTGAAGGCGTACATCAAAAGCGCACAGTATAGTGGCAAACAAGTTGAGGGTAAAATGAAGATATCCAAGTCTGTTTCAACGCATTAAGATACTGTATTCATTCTTAAAACCAATTTGAATACTTCTTTTAAGTTAGGAATGGATGTTAGCCTTGTTTCTGATTCGTAATTGTTATTTTTTTGTCCATTTTTCAGTAAAAATCTTTCAGAAAATTAAAGGGTGTTCGGATTATTGGGAATTTCGGATTCCTGGGGTTCTACTGTAATATCCATTATATAATGATGCAAATTCTTTCCATGACATTTTCTTTTATAACTAATTGGTTTTTATTCTAGGAGGGTAGTTGTATAATAACTGGAATGACATTTAATGGAAAAGACAAGAATGGAAACAACCAGTGGGATGGCTGTGCCAATGTGAAGCTGTGGGACTTCTCTGTGACGACAACTTTTGAAGGCATCATCAAATCTTTCAACATTAACACCAATTTGTGGGTCGCACAGTAAGTTCTGTTTTTGCTTGTTGTGGTAATTAAAGTGTTTGCAATGATTTTTTTTAAAAATTTGAGTTTACTCAAGGATTTCAGTTGCTTTCTTAAACGCAAAAAACAATATAGAAGGTGCTCCCAGATGAAAGTAGGACTGCAGGGTTCCCACAGTTCTTGAAAGTCCTGGAAAATGCCTTGAATTTTATTTGCCTTACTCAGGGCCCTGGAAAAGTACTTGATTTTTCGTTGGGTCCTTGGAAAAGTTCTTGAAAAATAAGCAAATTGTTCGTCTGGTATTTTATAGGACAGTAGGACTGGGCAATGTTGAAAATCTTACATCGCAATATATATCCAGCTTTATATCGCGATTTAACGATATATCGATATTGAAAAATTACACTTTGATAATTTTTTAAGCTTGGTTTTAGATGTAATTACATATATCATTATTGTATGCTTAAAATAAAAACATTTTAGAAAATTATTTTTCAAAAGTATTTTATTTTGATGGAAATTAATATTCTTAAAAAAAAAATAGCCATGAAGTGTTTTTAAGAAACAAATATAAACAAGTTGAACATTTAAATTTCATTCTAAGTCTTTCATCCAAAAGTAAATTAAAATTTCAGTTACTTAAAAATTAAGCAAGATTTTGGCATTTTTTTTGCAATATTTTCAAAAAATACTATCTAACAAAATGATTTTTGAATTACTTATAATTCAAAAATGTCTTTGTAATGATACCAGTTTAGTTACAAATTACTGAAACATTACCAGTACAAATTACTAAACTCTAAACATTCAAAGAAGTTTGTTTTAAAGGTTCCTGGCTCTTTCAACAGATGCCCTACCAATGGGCAGCATTTCCCCTTGATACTTTGTCGCTAAAACCGTATACGAATATTTAGCTTCCGGAATTTAAAATCAAATAATTTTAATCATAATTTCGCTATTTTAAGTGTAGAAAATTAAGGGGTGTTAAAAGAGATTTATTTTAAAGACGCGGAAAAATTAAATATATATTAAAAAATTAAATTGAATACATAATTATTAAATATTATAGATTTAAATTAATATAATTAAATATAAAAAAATTAAATAAATATATATATATATATATATAAATTTTTTTAATTTTTTATTTTAATATATATATATATGAATTCATATTATGATTGTAGATATGTGTGGGCCCTCACTGACTCCTGGCAACCACTATTTTCACACCCAGTCCGCCACTGCGTGAAAATGGCGAGCACGTCGGCAATCAAGCTAAATCGATGTCCACTTTTTGTCAGTCGCGGTCGAGGGTCTATCGATATGACGCATGCGCTAATATTTCGTCCATGGTCAACGAAAGGAGAACATGTGCTCGCGCCTGTGGGAGGGAATCGGCGTAAGCTTAAATCGATTTAGTGATATAGGTGTTAAATCGATATTTTTTGATAAATCGATACATCGCCCAGTCCTATAGGACAGAAGAGAAAACCAGTTTGCGACTTGGTTTTGCCTTGAGAATTCCGTCACCAGAAAAAGGGTGTTTGTATGGGGATGCTGTCAATCATCCATCTTTTGTCTCTTTGTATATTCAAAGACAACAGCTTAATTTGACAATACAGTAAAAACTGCAAAGGATATTTCTCCTTCGAATAAAACAGTCGTGCAATTATCCAAATGTATTTTGAAAATAACCGATATATTTGAACAGAATTTTGTTTTAAATACCAATAACGGATTTTCCCTGCAATGAAATTTGTTTTCAAAATATATGTTATTTTTTATAGAGCCAGGGAAGTTTGTGTTCATATGAACACAGTAAGAAAGAAAGAAAGAAAAAAAAAATAGCTAAATGGATAAAATTTGGTGTACAGTTTTATCATTAGAATTGTAGATCCAATATCAAAATTTTTATTTCAAAAATAAAAATGCAAATGATTAATTTAATTTCAATTAATCATTTGCATTTTTATGTCCAAAATATTGAATTTTATGGTCCTTGAATTTTCTTAAAAAGGTCCTTTGAAAGTTCTTGAATTCTTTTCTTCAATAAGTGTCGGAACTCTGGATTGTGGCTCCAGTAGGCATTATTCTGTAAGGTAGAATTTTGAGAGTTCTCCGTTAGATGGATGCATATGCCAGGAGAAATCTGATTTAATGCAGTTAGTGTATTGTTTAGTGGAAAAGTAGCAACAAAACAAGCATGGTTTTGCAAATGGATTTCTCTTAATTCCAGGGCCTGCCCACACCACCTCAGATGGCTATCAGCATGCCCTTCAGGGTTGCGGCGATTTAAATCAACTGATTTTTAAAAAAATATATCACTGATTTAAATCACTTTATTTTAAATATCAAGTTAATCTGCTTTAATGAAATAAAATTGTTCATGTATCTTTAAATATTGATTTTAAAATATTTTTAATTGTATATTTAAAGAAAGAATATATAGAACATAAAAAAATATTTTATTAAATTGATGTACTAGAGTACTTCCATATCTTTATTTTTGAGAACACAAACAAATTAGATTTTACACAATAAAATGCAAAGTACGAGATGCTCCTTTTTTATAAAATAGTATAAATATTGTGAAAGGATCGTGTTCACAAAAGAAAGAACATAGTAAAATGCAGTGAGTTGCATTTTAATATTGGTGAAAACTAAATAGTGTTGGGGACAACAAAGTTTATTGTAATAAAAATGTTCAAATGTAAGATAATTAAGTAATACATAAAAATGTTCCAAAAGAAATGCAAATATCTACATAGTACAATTTAAACTATGATCTATACTTATAAAAGGCAATGTTTGTGTGTGTGTGTGTGCATGCACAAATTTTTTTTTTAAATAGTTGTTTGAATTAAATTTTTTTAATTTTTTTTACAGAGAGTACAGCTTAATGACTGGTATGTTATATATATATATAATTCTGTGACTGTAGGGCTCATTGTCTAATATACAAATGTTATATATATATGTATATATATAGTTTTAAAAAAATCATTAAAATAAAAAAATTTTGATTTAAATTTTAAAAAATGATTTAAATCAAATAAATATTTTTTTTGTAAAAAAAAAAAAATCGACAACCTTGCACACAATAGGTTCACAGGAATGTACTTTAAGAATTGTTGTCACCTTATCAGTTGCTATACGATCTCTTGCATATAGTCCACGTATGTCAGACAACTAAAGTTGTATATTGTTTGCCAATGCTAAGAGTGGCAATACTAAAAGTTAAAAATAAATAAATAGTAGTTTGACAGAGGTAGAGGTTACTTTTCAATGACTTGCATAGTAGGTGCTCAAAACATTTTATAAAAGTTAAAAATCTTTTTGTTTAGTAAATAGACATAATTATAATCAATTCATTGAGTAGTGATACATTATGTTAAATAAACTTTTAGATGTTTCTTTTGAGAGAACTTTTTCAAACCGATGCTCATATTTTGCTTTTAGAGTTATATTCATCCGGTCAATGTAAAGTCAATATATGTCATGTCCAGGGATGAGGAACCTGCAGCTTTAAGGCCTCATGCAGTCTTCTTAAGTTTCTTATGCGACTTTACCGGTTTTCTGCAATTTGCATTGAATTATGTAATTATATGTTATATTATAATAATTACAGAACAATAACACTTAAGATTCTGCTCATGCGGACTTTTGCCCAACTACTGAAATTTAATGAGGCATTTCAGTGTACAAAGGTTTCGCTCCCCTGGTCAATATTTATATTTGAACTGGTTTTAGCTTTGTCTTATGTATAGAATTTGAACTGGACTAGTGCTACATGCATCACTTCTGTTTTTCAGGTATGTGTTTAAACGCCTGAAGTTTCTTGGAAATCGCTTATTGTCACAAGCTGGTTCTCTCATCTTCTTGGCCATCTGGCATGGCCTGCATTCTGGGTACTACGTCTGCTTTGTAAGCGAGTTCATTGTTATGTACTTCGAAAAAGATGTAAGTATTTTTAAATCATCTGTTTTGCTAGTGTTGTGACCTTTCAAGTGGATATTACTAAGCATTTTGTAAATATGCTTGGAAATGTAATACATTGAGTTCAGAAAATCTCCAATCAGGATAGGGTCTCTAGGTTGCTAACATTAGTTATATGAAAGTCATCGAGTTGAGGCAGTGTTTTCAACTTCTTTATCACTAAATAGTGGTGTGTTCAACCTTTAGGTATTACTTGAATTTCTGTTACAGTGAAAATCAGTGAAACGGGTTTTTTCCCCCTTGTCTAACTTATATTCCTTCTTATGAATGAAATCCATAGTTAGTCCTCTTTGATTGAAGATGTTCATAGTTTTTTTGTGTGAAAATATCTTTCATTGCACTCAAATTTTATTTGATACACAGAACCTTTTTTTTTTTTCCTATTGAAAAGCCAATTTTTCTGTAAAAAGTTTGATTTGTAAAGATTTTCAATTTATGAAAGTTTGATATATGGGGTACTTGAAATCAGTTCAAGTCAGATGGATGAAGTGCTCTCTCCAGAAATTGGATATGAATGCAATTGTCTGTCATAATGATAAATTTGAATCGGCTTTCTCATATTTGAGTGAATCACAAAAAAATATTTTAAATGGCACTCGAAAGTAGAAAAAAGAATCTGTTTTATATTATATGAAGATAAGCTATGTAAATAAAAGTGAACTATTAGCTTCAAAAATTATGCATCTAATCTTGCCTTTGTTATCTGTGTATTCTTCATGATGTTTTATTTCCTTTTAAGCTTGATTTGAATTTTTAGATTTAAAAAAGGATGGGGAAAATTATTTATTTTTTCAGAAACGGAAAAATTTGAGTTGTATGCCATTTTTGGTTTGTCCTTTCGGCCAATGTATTATCGAGAGTTTTACTGTGTTTAAATTATTTATAGTATATACTTATATTGATATTAGCATATTAGAGTAGGAAAAAATTTTAATATATTTTTGGATGTGAAACTATATTTTACAACTGTAGATGCAGTTGTGATCAGAGTGAATATTAACAGATTATGTGCAGGCTTGGTCAGGTATGTTTTATGAATAATAAATCAGTTGCACATAGCACATCTTGTAGCTTTAGTGTTCTCTGCATACACTGTATGAACACCCCACTTTTATCTGCGATAGATTATTTGTGAAGAATAAATTTTTGACATTCACTTCACCCATTATCATTCGATTAAGAATCATTGGCATGAATAAACATACATACAATTTTTTAAAAAATGTAGGATTAATCACTGCTTATTTATTTATAGGTGACTAAATGTCATCAAATATTTACTTACAGTTACTTTAGAATCATTTTTAATCCTTCTGTATAAACTCCCATCTTTTGAACATTAACACGTGTGTAAGGCTGTTGCTATATTAATATATATATTTTCATGCAGATAAGTGTCATTTCAGATATAAAAGTGATTTTGCAAATCACAGCTGTCATTGTTTCACTCATTCACTACCTGTGGGAATACTTCTACTGTTTTTGTTCATACTGTCATACCATAACTCATAATTAATCTGAGATGCTAGCATACACACGGGGTAAATCTGCCTCTCGCCCCTCAGTAAAATACAGACCTGCCAACTCTCCCGCTGTTGGCGGGAGTATCCTGATTTTTAACAATTTATCCTGCCTCCCGATTCTCGCTGATTTCCTCCCGCTTTTTAGTATTTTCGAGGAATCGGAGCAAATAAATAGTAATAATAAAAAAAGCAGTAAAAGAGCGATGAAAGAAAACTCCAGGGATTGCCACGACCACATTCTCCTCGAATTTCGAATGCGTGATGTCATTCCCATATGGATTCTTCATTAGATCTTTGCCATGGTATCATGTCCAAGCTTGATGACTATTGCCTATCGTCATTAGTTTTCGGCGCATGCACTGCTTTGTCTGTTTAACGTGCTAGGGAGAATTTGTTTATCTCCTCTGCCTATCTTGTTGTGTTATGGGTATCGCCGAAATATTTTTTTGTGTGTGCGTGCATTTCTTTTTCCACCAGTCCAGATCTGATGTCATCGAAAGTATCTAAAAAGAAATACCAGACTGTATTTACCGAGATTGCGAGGAATATTAGTTTATTATCACTTCGAAAAAAGATAAATCGTATGCATTTTCTACCATTTGCACGTTTGAGTTTTTAATTGCTTCTGGCAAAATCTGCAACAACTTCTTCTTTAAAGGAGGAAAAGCACATTATCATGTAATTTGTAAATAGGACTTATTTGTAAGTAGAACTCAATTGTAGATATGAAAAAAACTAGAATCAAGAAATATACATATGAAGACATGTAAATCCATAAATTAATCTCTGAAGTACAAAAAAATATATAGGTAAGTCAATTTATAATGGTAATACTGTCTAGATATAAAATATGCATAGAAGAATGAGGACTGAAAAAGGTGTCTCTTAAAAAAACAGATAAGAGTATTTTAAAAACCAGCTAAGCAATTTTTAAAAATTAATACATTTTATTTATTTTGTAAAATAATAAAAGATTGTCTCATTAGGTTCCCTCCACCTTATTTGTACATGAGTTAAATAAAGTAAATTTTGGCTCTGCTGCGCATTTGTGATTGTGTTTGCATAATTGAAATTGTCTCCCTCTTTTTCAAATCTGGAGGTTGGCAGGTCTGAAAATGAGAGCCACCTCATTTTTCCTGTACCTGCTGTTTTACTCCCTTTTTTCTACAACATCCATGAAGGTATAAGAAGTGATTAACCCTCTGAGCGCCCAATTATTTTGAACTTTTAGCTGTCAGGTTAGAAAACTTAGTTTTAAAGCCAACAAACCACTCTTTATTGTATTTCATTATATCTCTGAAATCTTAAGAATGCTTTATCCATGATTTTATGAGAAAGTATATATACAAATATGAGTTATCTGCTTTTGAACTGAACATGAAAAACGTAAGAAGACGTTTGCACCACTCAGATGGTTAATACACGCTTTGAGAAATTCCTAGCCTGGAAAGAAACATAATGGGGTTAAAAAGACCCCGTGTATGTGTTTGTGGGCTAAGGAAGTGATAAAAAATGTGTAATCTGTTAGATGTATGTGCCTTGTGCAGAAGCGGCCCGAGGTAACTTTACCAACCGGGCAAGGTAACAATATACCCCCCTCCCCCCAACCATTGTATTTTTTAAAATTTTATAATGTCTGCATTCTAAATGTCAAACAGAATTTTATTTAGAAAAATGCATGTTTTACGTGCAAATATGACTTAATAATATTATGGAGAAAATTTTTTTTCAGGGGGGGCCCAGTTTGCCTGGCCCTCGGGCCACCTCTGGCCTTGTATAAAATATAATAGGGATACATGCTGTAATAAGTATTCTGAGTACTGTGTCTCTGAAACTAACTGCCCATCAAAAAAAAAGTTAGAACACATTTTGGGCTAGTGTTGCATAAAAGATGGTGATTGTTTTGTTGAAAGTGAAATATTGTTTTTGAATTACGTCTCGTTCTTTGATATATAAATTTTTCTTGTTCTTTAATCTTTTGTTTATATGAATTTATCTTTATAAAGCACAAGACACTCGGGTCTCGTGCTTTTTTTTTTTCTGCCTTCAAACTCTTAGTCTTTAATTTTTGCAATTAAATATCTAAAATGTATATTCTCTTGTATATATTTATATTTCCACCATCTTACTGAAACGTCGCCATTATTCATTGTAAGTATTTCCCATGACAAAGATTGCATTTAGTACTATTCATTGTGAATACTTGAAGTGTTAGTTGGACTGATTTTAGACAATCATTCACAATTTCTGAAGTCTCGTTCACCATGTCAAATCCATTATGTATTAAACAGTTATTAAAGTACAGTAAAGCACCATTTATATGTCTCTTAAGGGACTGGCATAAAACTACGTATAAATGAAGAGATGTATAGACATAATGAAGAGACATATAGATGTTTTAATAAGCTACTTTGATTATTACACATTTAATGCAAATTCATTTAAGTAATAATTTTAATTTTTTAAAAGATAGTACTAGCATATAGCTTTTTAGTTAATATCACACTGTATTGGAAACAATTATGAAATTTTAAAATTAACGCTTTGAGTGCTGAATTATTTGAAGATTTTTATGCCCATGGGGCAGATTTAATTTGTCGCTATATGGATTAATATGTAAAAGTAATATATTTTATTTGGAATATACTTATATTGGTGATATAAATATATTTTTGAAACAGCATTTTAGTTACAAAATATAAATAAATATATAAATGAAACAAAAAAAATATTTATATGGAACAAGAACCAACTTAAAGTCTAATAATTTTGTACCGTGTGGTATTTTTCAAAACATGTCTGTAAATGCAAAGGTACCTGGCATTGTTTGCATTGCCAAATGGATTCTTTTCTTATTTTATATTTATAACATACACGACACCGTTTTGAAGGGTGTTTCATTAATTCTGTTGCCGGAATATTCTCCGGAAAATGTGCCCAATTCTTCGCTTGCAAACGATGTGGCGCATTGCTACTTGTAGGACGCCCACGGATATAATAATTTGGCAGGACCACTTGCGCCAATAGTTCTTAAATTCAGATGACGAGTCAGACTCGTTCACCGTAACTTTGCCCAAGTAAGCAGATGACAAGTCTCACTCGTCAAATGTACCCAAAGAGTTAAACATTCATCATAAAAGTGAGAAGTCATATATCTTGAGTACTAATTATACATTTCTTATTTTATGATTCATATCCCTTCATGTAGGCATTTAATTAAAAAAAAAATCTTTAACCGTCATATTGACGTGCTGATTGTCTGTGAGTATTAAGTACAGCATTTTAAATCGAACTATGTCTATTATTGAATATTTATACTATTATTGAATATTATTGAATACGACTTATGTCTATTATTGAATGTTTTTTTACTAATGGAAAGTTCACATCGTTTTTTGAAGAAAAGCCTTATATTTTTTATTGCCAAATAAATTTCTTTGAATTTAGTGACCCACACGAATTTTCTCACAATTCCCAACCCACGGTTTGTGCACCACTGAATTAGAGCATGTAAATAAAAAATAATTAAATGAAAAAAAAAAAGTGCGATTTGATCTGAGAGATCGAAATTGTGGTTTCTCTGGTTGTTGCAGCTGGCTAAGTGCTCTCTCCCCCATTTCTGATGATTGATTCATCACCCCGTCTTTGGCGGCGCATGCGCCTTAGGGGCGAGAATAAATAGGTTGGGCGAGTGTACGCTAAGCGTTGGATGTTAAGTGTAAATATTATGTTGCTATGTTATTAAACATATTTAAAAGCCTATAATCAGCCTACTTATTTTCTGCATCCTGGAGTTTCTACGGTGGCGATAAGTATTAAGTGTACGTCACTCTGGTCCTTGGCTCTTTGGAATTCCTAAAATGACATGCTGAAACTTTGTTGATCCTCCCTGTTCAAAGGTCTATGATGGTAGTTAAAAGAGCTTGAAGCCTTAAACCATGATCCAACTGGCCTTAAGGGCCAAAATAAAATATTCCCGAGTGATACGAGAAATAAGCCGAGGCTGACGGAGGGTTAATAAATGTTAATGATTCTGACATAAAGTGGATATGGATTGCTTTGCCATTTGATTCCATATCTCAAAATAATATTGAATTAGGAGTTTCAGAATGAACACTAATTTTTGTTCAGTGATTGTAAATTTGTGTAAAGGAACCCTATTGAAGAACAAGAACAGTTTTAGTAGATAATTTTTTATTGAAATCCTCTTTCACGAAATGTCTTGTTATAGAGTTTTATATAACTGTACTTGTTTCTGAAGATGGAATTTTTAATCCATTTTTCACCCACTTGGTGTGCTGGAGTTATCAAATTAGGTCGATTCCTTATAGGAAGTCTACCTATTGCAATGGTTCTCATGATACGACTTCTGGAAAATTTCCGTAGATCTTCACCAGTCATGACCCCTAGAACCCAAAACCACCCTTCGTTCATAAGTTTATATATATTATAAGTATATATATGTAATAATCTTACATAATTTTACTTTAAATTCTAATATTATATATTTTAAAATCTTAGTACTATATTAATATATTCCAAAACCGCTTTTCTTAAACTCCAGTTTCGTTTTATTTCCTGCTCTGGAGGTATATTAAATCTCACGTTTTGGCACATTTATTACTAAAAGAATATTCTAATTACTTCCACACGCCTACACAAATCGCAAAATCAGCGACTTATTGCCGTCATGCTTTTCCCTAAAACACTTACGTAATTTACTAATAATAGCTGTTATTCCCTTCACTTTGATCACGTGTCTATATGTTAAATCCCTACCTGAGGAAATGCAGGGATTTTCCGTCACTCCCATAATAAAGGAAAATTAGACTATAAATCGGCTTTTTACTGACTACAACCATGAATACCTTTCATATATGTATAACGCTTTTTCCCATGTTATCTTGTGAGATTGATAACTGGAGTAATTCTGATTTGATTTTAATCGGTGTGGGATATGTTGTAAGGATATTGAAAATCTCCGTCGAGTTCATAGATGGGCTATCCAGCGCAAAGGGGGTGGAAATGGTGGGGGTTGGAAATTTTCATTTCTCCATAATTCTTTTACAATTGAAAATAGAAAGAAAATTCAAATTAAGTGAATTATCGCCTTATCATAATGAACAATTTTCGCATTTAAACTTTTTCGATGCCTGCAATTGTTTAGAAGTTATGAGCTGAAAAGTGGGGGCCCCCCCCAACTTAAAGCAACTTTCAACCTATTCATCTTACCCCTTGTTGGAAAGCTCTCAGCATTTGCAGTCTCTTCCACCCTCTTTCATTCTTGCTGCTCTAATCCTTATGAAAATAGAAGGTGAAATGTTCTTTTCCTTATATCTCCGTACTAGAGGAATCTGCCTTTGTCTTCCAGCTTGCCGATGGGGATTTTTTGTATACTTGTGTGTTCTGGATGACAACAGAAATATTTTAATATATTTTTTAGAATTTAATAATCAATTAACCTGTTAATTTAATTAAATCCTGATTCCTTATGAGAGATGCCACCTGGTAGTGAATTAGAAGATGCCGTGACATTTATAATAATGAATTGCAAAATAAAAATTAAAAAGTAAGAAGTAATTTTTTTAAATTTTATTTTTAGTACAATAATGAAAGTGTGTTTTTAAAAACTGTTTTTATTAAATTGTGTTCCAGATGGAAAACATTCTAGAAGTTCGCCTGCCAAAGCTGAAAGCATTCCTGGTAGGAGGTTACTGGAGGAAGATCTTTGTGCTGGTCTTCTTGAAGATATATGTTGACATTTTTATGGGCTATTGCCTCGTCAGCTTTGCTATGCTCTCCTATAGTAAATACATGAAGGTATTGATTTTAAATTTCTCCGAGATCCCAGTAATATATAGTATACTCGCTGATATACTCTGTGTTGCTCTGGATAAGAATATTATATACTGTGAAACCTGTTTATAGCGATTCTGTCTATAGCAATAAACTCACCTATAATGATATTTTCTTTGGTCTTGGCGGAATTCCTATTTACTCTATGCATTTTCAACTGCTTACAACAATAATCACTCTTAAGACTCGCCTATCTATAACAATAATTTTACCTCTTTAGAAAGCTGGTACAGCACAATGTTGATTTTTTTTTCTCTTGGAAAACGACACCATATGGTCAAAGAATGTCAGACAACAGGAGAATCGGAGGCAAGAAACCTCATCCTGTTGTGTGAGGGGATTCGGGGGTGGAAGTGATTGAATTGTGTGCAGATGTTTCTTGCCTCTGACCCCTAGTTCACCCTAATCGGTTCATTCTCATTTAGTACTTCAGACTGACCACTTGTTCCTTCAAATTCACTTTTGGTGTGTTAACAGCATGAACCTAGGATGGCATAGTGTAAAACATTGGCATTTGAAGAAAAGTTACAAATTATGTCGGAAATCGATCGAGAAATAAAGCAATTTGATGCTACCAAAAAAATGTGGGATTTTTCAGTCAAAAATAGCTTTTTTTTTTTATTTTCTTTTTTTGGAAAAAAAAAAATTAGACATTGGAGATGTTGTGAGAAAAAGTAAAGTGAATAACAAATGAAAATAATTTAAAGGTGCCGTAAATGACGATGCTGACTAAAATTTTCATTTTTAAGTTTCTAAAAAAATTTAACTATAAAATTTTATATTGGTATGTAAAATTAGTATATATTTTACATACTATAATATATACATATTATAGTATGTATATTATTTATAAAATACAATTTTTTATTGGGTGTTATTTGTATGATGAGTCAATAAGTGCAATGGAATATTTTAGAATATTAATGCATGCGCACACACATAAACATTGGATGTGCAAATCCTGAAACTGTTTATAACAATACATTTTCTTGGTCCCTACAATATCGTTATAGACAGGTTTTACTGTATATTTTTTATTCATAAACTATTTAACTGTCACAAAACTATTATGCTCAATAGTAATTGTGTGCAGAAAGTGAAGAAAATCTATATAATTGTTTGGATCTATACAATACAAACTGTTTATGAATTTTAATTTTATTTGTAAGTTGAATACAGTGGATTCATTAGTTATGAATTACCCCAGTTGTACCCCACTAGTGGGGTAAAGCCAGGTAGGTTGACTTTTTTATATAAAAAATTCATTGATAAAAAAAGTAATGAAACCTTGACTTTTCTGGAAAGATATATTGTACTCCGATAAACAGTGAATATTTTAATACAATTTGACGAGCTCTTGTCGAATATTTTAGCTCCAACAGGCCTTCGAACCTTAGCTACCAGTTTTACCCCTCTTTCCGCTACATAGTTTTAAAAAATTAATTTCTACTTTTTTTTTGTGAAGTAATAAAATATGTGTTTTAAAAACTACTTTTATTAACATTTTATAATGCTAGATTTCTAACTTATACATGCAAATCTTTTCAGGTCTACAGCTCTGTCTATTTCATCGGACATTTTTACTACGCATGGCCGTTCGTGTCGCCCATCGTCAAAATGCTCATTCCGAAGGCGAGAGTGAGAGACGAGAAACCCAAGACTCAATAATTCCAAGCTACAATAGTCCATCTGAGTAAAAACTGTTATAAGAAATGGAGTGAGTTTGGGATCACAAAAGAAATAGAAAATGTTATTTTCTGTAATAAGTGCACCTTTTCATCACTGTTGCTTCATATCAAATGATTTATTCATCTTTCCTATTTTGTGTTTTTATTGGCTACTTTTATATAAGTAACAAAATGCAATTTGAGAGTTTCATTCTGCAGTGCATATAAATGGACATTTCAGGGGAAATGTTGAGTTCTCCATTGCAGTTTTCTTGAAACAGGGGCGATTGTGATCCAGTTACATCCCAATTTCTGTTTTTTTTACCTTCTGAAATTCAGAATTTCTAGATATTTGAAATGTACTCATTTTATTTCTCAAATTTTGTTTTGGAACAAACTTTTAATTCAAAGATTAATTATCGTATGATATATGATGGAAAATATAAAATATCAATTGAAATGCTGCCCAGCTATGAAATATTAATTATTTCCATTACATAAAAATGCCTGTCAAGTTTTTAGATCAGAAAATCCCTCTCAAAACCCTACTGAGAGGGATTTTACGATGGTAAAATATTTTAAGAGAATTTACAGAATAGCTGGCCAGCTTAACTTTCTATAAGCCACCATCTTTCTACTAGTTGTTTATCATATCTAAGTGAATATGCATATTTCAATTTCTTCTTGAAGGGAAAAACCGTTGTCTACATTTAAATGTCTTGCTGATCGATCGCATTGAACTTGCAACTGTTGTTGAAAAAATATAAACACAGCAATTTGCAGAACTTAATCATCCAACCCTCCAACGTTTAAAATGAATGTTTAGAAACAAACAAATCTCCATGCAATGATGTGGTGAAAGAAATTTTTAATTTAAATATTTGCTTTTTGCTCTGCTAATTAAATTTGTTTGAAATAACTGCCTGCACGCAAGCATGCAGGTGTATTACTTTTATATCCAAATAATTTAAAATTATGTTGTAATTTTACTCTTGGTAATTTTCCAGATTTTTCAACAAGGGTCACAATTGCCCCTAGATTAAATTTCAAATAATTTAAAGCAGTTTCATATTGTAAATTGCTAATAATTTTTACTTAAAATTGGCGAACTGATGTAAATGAAAATCATTTGCAGTTTTCCGAAAGATTTATGTTGATATGTGTTTTAAGATTATCAAAGATGAAGTATCCAAGTTTTTCTTTTCTTCTTGATAACTTTTGTTTCCTGTCTGAGTATAAGTCGTTCTGTTTGTCCGAACGTTTGTTTATTTAGAGTACTTAATATATATAAACATTATTTGTAGATAAGATCTATATATTTTGCCTACGTAGGCTGTGTTTGAAAGGTTGTGTGATCATTTTGTGATGTGTTATGAGGTGTGATAAGAATAGGTTGTAAAATTAGTTGTATCATGTGTTTTAGAGGTACAAATTTTGTGTGATACACATGCAGATAGGATTGCATTTTACAAATTTTAACTCGAGATGAGATAATCATAACGATACCATCCTTCATCTATGCAAGCTAATGACTTGTATTATTGACACACTATTTTTCTAATTTTTTAGAAATATTAAAATGTTCTTTATCCGAACTTCTTTAATTTGGTAGTTTAATTTTTTAATGTATGCAAAACTTCAACCGCGAATTATACATTTGAGAAATAAAATTTATAACTTTTAAAACTTCTAAAATGTTTTTTTTGTATTTACATGTCTTCATAGTTTCTATTTTATGAAAAATTTGCTGTATTTATTTTTCTCTATGATGCTTTGCTAAAATAAGTCCTTAATGTTATTTATCATCTGATTCAAGAGGTGCTTTTGAAGGAAATTTAATACTTTTGCAGTCGCTTAATAGAGCATAAATTAAGCAAGAATGACTTTTATGCATGTTTGTTTCTTTTGCACATGAAAATCTATTCTCATTGGCAGAAGCTACACATACAGGGTGATTTAAAATAATGTTGGCAAAATGAAAATATAAATCAGGTGTACAGAAACAAATAAAAATCGCATAGGAACGTGATGTCGGAATGCCATCTAGAGGTGCTTGAATGCTCTTTAAGGCAGCACTTAATGCTGAGATACGAAAAAAGAATTAATCATCAAAATTTTTTTTCACTTTACTTCTGGACAAATTTCACACGTCAAGCAACATTATTTCAAGAGGTGAAAAGTTTTTTTGCCTGGAGGTACAGAGCACCAAATAATGCATCTTCTCAAAATTTCCTATTGGTTCTTGAATAGAACTTGCTGCTGCTACGATTCTTCCTATTAAATCAGTTTGCGCAAATATGCATATCAGCCGGTTAAGATATATGCATGTTATTCATGAGGAAACTTCAGCTCAAATGAAGCTTGCTCGCTTTGTTCTCGTAACAACACCCTCTCGATAGATAACATTCCTCACCCTAAATTCCTGTGTGATTTTTGTTAATTTCTGTACTCCTAATTTGCCCCTTCATTTTCTTGGCATTGTTTTGAGCTGTCCTGTGTTTTGAAATCGTCTGTAAAGGTGAATATAAAGATGTACCTGCATTTTTTTGTATTCGGATGATTCAACAAATTATCTTTTTTTTTATTTTTAGTAATAATTTGAACAAAATCATGACTACTTTTAAGATATACCAAAGAGAAAGGTAGAGTACCTTTACACACTCCTTTTTAGGGTTCAGTGACATTATTTCTCTGTATTTACAAAATTCAATATAGTGTTGCATTTTATTTGTAAAAAGGGCATTTTCCTGCTTAAATATAAACCTTTCGAAGTTTGTGACTTTTAAGATGCATCGATGTACGACTCCTGTACAATTTCAGATTTAATTAAGAAACATTCATAGATATTTTTATTGCATTTAAGCCTTCATCGCAAACATTTTTGGAATATTAAAAAACACACGAGGCCATTTTGACCTGAAAATATTAGATTTTTTGATTCCTCTTACAAAAAAAAAAAGTTGCCCATAATTTTTGAATGCTTTTTCTTGGATATAAGCTGTTTTTCAGATGCAATTACGATTCTCAACTACAATAAAGAAAATTTGTCTCTGCTTTTCCAAGTTTTTCTGCACTCATTCCTTTTATACCCATTCCATTCACATAAAACATTGTATATAAAATATTCAATTTTATTTCTACATAAAAAAAATATTTAAAGTATTATGAAAAATCAATATTTTATATACAGTCCACTTTTTTGTCATAGTTCAAGATTCTAAAAGGGTAGCTCACGCATTGGGTAAATCTGACCCAAAACCACTAGTGATAAAGGATTCACCTTGGAGTAAATTTAAAATGGGGTGGGATCATAAAGACCTCATGCGTGTGCACGAAGATTAATGTTGTTTTATGTAGGCAAAATTCATGCTAAATTAAAGAGAGAGAGTTGGAAGTATTTTCTCATCGAAACCTTAAAAAAAATTGGATGCAAAGTAACAAACATTTCAATTCAGAAAGCAAGAAAGTTTCAAATTGTTGAATTTAATTATATTGGGTGTTTCATAGCGATATTTTTATGCCAAGAATTAAGAAAAAATTTATTTTTTGATAACTCTATGAGATTCTGTGCATGAATATTTGTATACATTCCTCAGGATTTGTTGTAGTTCACACACTGCCTTATAGATTTCCAGTTCTGCAGTAGACTCTCTGCTATCTTGCTAAATCTGATGGAAGGGAGGGCCAAATAACAATAAAGACAGATAGACTGGACGGAATTTCTGAGTGTTTGCCTCACCTATATAATTAAAATCTTTTTATATTAAGACATGTTTTCATTCAAATGTCCTGGCCAATAAATACTGATAAATATTTGTTATGCTAGATACTATACATTTTAAACATGTATTACAAAAACAAAAGTATTGGAATAAAAATATTTTGCACATTTTAAGAAAAGTCTTATAATGTCTAACTTAGTTGCAGGAAACATATACACTCTGCAATTTGAATACATGCACTTTTAAACAAAGAAAACACCAATGTAAAACATAGGCTTAATGCTTTAAAAAAAAAAAATCAATTCATTTTATTGTTCATGGATAAATGATTACAATAATGTGAAAGAGTAAGAACTGACTGTTTTTAGTTATTGAAAAAGGACAGTACTTTGGCAAAGTAAATTATTTCTCATTTTATGATGGAGAATTATTTTTTTTATTTGGCCAGATAGTCTAGAGTCTATTGTATATGTTTTGCATTCTAAACATTCCTTAAACTTTAATGATTATTGTGTATTTTAGCCACATGCTTTATTTGATTTTTTTTTTTTTACTGGTGTCCTGTATTTGTCACACATTAGCTGCCATTAATAACAAAAAAAAAGTTGATGTGGGGAGACATTCTACCGTTGAGGTGCGAATAAAAGTGAAAAATTCATTTTAAAACACGGTTATGGCCGACGGTTCCCTGCAGTCAGTTGAGAGTATCCTTGCAAGCAAAATATCTGGAATGAATTTTATAAACGGTGTTTATTTTTAATTTTATGGAAAGGATTTATTCAAAGGATAATTGCAATGTGTCAAATGTTGAATACAGGGTGATTCAAAATAATTGTCCTGATTATATATGGCTATAACTTCTTTGTAAACAATGATGGGAAAATAAAATTCAATACTATATAGAAGGAAAGTTAAACTTTCATTTGCATATGTAATAAATGTTCTATGTAAAACATTCAAGTTTTGTAAAGGTCCATTGGTGTTCTGTGTATACCTTCACCACAGCCTTTTGTGTCTTTGCCTATGGGATATACGTGCAGAATCTAGAGTCAATAGGAAGATTATTTTAAATGTGTTGTCATCTGAATCTTCTGATACTATTTTGTATGTCTTCACTTCATGGGAGTATGTTGAAGACTCTGTCTCAATCCCTCTTTTTCCTGCAACAGGGGAATGGACTGCTTGGATGATGACCAAAAATAGTCACACAGAGGAGTTGTTGCATTCACAAACAAATCTTTTAAGATTCTTAATGTATTGTCTTCAGATCTTTTCCTCTTGTTGTTGTGCACAGGGTAGTTATAGCCATTTCTTAGCAAACCCAAGTGAACACATTTATTTAATTGCAATAAAAAAAAAATTGACCAATTAACTTGATAATCTTAAAATGTTAAATTTATTATGCTAAATCTGAAAAGCATTTTGCAGCTGGTCAGATCTTGACAGTTTATTTTCAAATTGTGAAATCTTTCAGAAGTAAAGATAGGATCTTTACATTGTTATTCATAGGCATTAAACAGGTATTATGTACGGGATTCTGCATGTGGAAAACATAATGCCCATTCCCACCAGTGGCTTCAGGTGTAAATCAATTGTTACTACATGCAATTTCTGAATTGTTTCTTTAACTTGTTCACCGAGAGTATTAAAAGTGCCAAAGTTAACCACAGAACTGCTGACAAAATCTTACGCGATTCGTTCACAAATGCCAATGTTGTTGGCAGATGACATAGTGTGCTTCGAAACAACACTGGCACAGTTTGTATTAAGCCAAGAGTGTTTACTGTTTTTATGGGAATGTCACAAGATACAAAATTTTAAAATGCAGAAAAGTCGATCCTGAAGATGATGGATAACTAGTCATCTCACTTTACTGTCAGATATATTCATTTAAAATAATGTAAATATGGTTATTGTGCAACTCAACATCAAAAATCGGCAAAAGAACCAAAAAATAAATCCCACCTTGACCTTCTCAGACATGTTCCAAGTGACAACTACATATTTTTACTGCTAGCTTTACAATAACATCCCTCTACCCTAGGCTAAGACACGGGCATGCCCCGTTGCAAACCCCTGCTGAAGGTTAATTTATTGAATTCCAGACCAGTGGGTTTAGTTATACAGCTAATCACAGAGGAGGGTATTTTGTAACAATGTTTGCTATATATTCTCAATGCAGTTAATGCATAGACTTAGCAAAATCTATATGTAGAAGGGTTTAAAAAAAAGGATCTGGTCATGATTGGTTAAGACTAACAGTAATTTTGATACAAATTAGGGTCTAAATATTTTCTTGTTTGTAGTTGTGAGGAAAAATTTTGAAAATATCTTTTTTTTTTCTTTCTTTTTGTGGAAAAATGAAAAATGCTTGTGTAGTATTAGCACATGCACAAGATGTGGTTGCTTCTGGAATTTTAAGTTCAACTTTTCATTCTTTGCTAATTTATGTTCAAAAATTAAAGGCCCAACATTTACTGTATTGAATGTTTTATAAGAGCTTGTGATAAGTATTATTTCAGATCAATTCTCTATGTGCTTTGTAAAAACAAACTACAGCAAATATAAAATAATGATTTGAATACATATATCTGTGGTGCTGATTAATTCAAATGATAAAAAAAAGAGTGGAAACATTTAAACAATTCTTGTCATAAAAAAAGAGAAGCAGGAGTTTAAAAAATTAATATTTTAGCTGCACACTTGAATGTTGCATCTCTTTCTACATGAATATACTTTTTTATTTATTAGACCTCATGTTTAGCTGGTGATGAGGATGAAATAAACCCTGGAAATTTAATTCAATTTGCACTTTTTCGAGTGAACTTCTTACAACAATGTTTTTAAGATTCTTTTTGTTGCAGTTCACATTACTGAAGATTTGTATAGTCATACACTTCACTTTTTTTTGTAGAATGCTTTCTAATAAAGATATATTGTGTGATAATAGCTTAAGTATATTTATCATTGTTTGAACGATTTTGATTATACTGTATTTCAATAAAGAATAGGCAAAACTGATAGTGCATCACAATAAGTTTGGAAACTGTTCTGTTATATAAGATGTCCTTTTGTAACTGAGTGTTTTAAAAAAGTGTGTTAAATAATATTACCCTTCAAAAAATTTGCAATTGTGATATCTTTATGTAATATGCAAATTTATGCTAAAACCATATTTTTATTGAACGGTATTGTAATGTCCATCATCTGTGTTGTCTCCTATTTAAAATCGAACTTTCCGTCAATGATATTAAATTTCTTCATCTAATTTAATATTTTCGCAATTTTTCCTGGATGCTGCTGCATTTGCATGCACCAGAGAAATTGTTTCTATTATTGTTCTTTTGTCTTTATTGGATATTTTTTTCTATAAACCAGTTTCCATCAATGATGAGATAGTAAATGGACTTTTAAAATGATTAAAGTTGCTGTATCAAAAACTAGTTTGACTATTCCTTTATATCATGTTATGTAATTTTTTTTTCTTTTTGATCCAACAAGAATTGATCATTACATCAAAATGCATTTTGCCATTGTGTTTCAATGATGTCTAAAAAATAAATTTAATCTCGATCCTTCCTGAATTGTCTATGTATTTGGCCCTTTTAGTTTGATTTCAAATGAAGTCTCCTGTGATGCTGAACAGTTCTTTTCTATTCATAGGGAGTAATTTTATCCCTAAATTGAGATAAAATAGAATGGGATAATTAAGGAATTATTCCTTATTTTATTTGCTCTTCTAACAAAAAAATAAGTTGCTGTTAATATTTGATTGTTTTTTAAGGCATAGAAGTAGTATTTCAGTTACTACAAATGTGATTTTCAAAAGAAAATTAAACATGTCTATTTTTCCATAACCTTCTCTACATTCATTTCTTTTTTCACCCATTCCATTCATATGAAACTTATTGCATATAAATTAAATAATTTTGTTTGCATAAAATATTTAAATTATTAAAAAAAATCCATAGTTTACATTTGAAAGATTGTATTCTAAATGTTTTTTGCGCAGTTATGTTGTATTCAGATTCTGAAATGCTAACATGTGCATGGGGTAAATATAACCCTGACTTTTCCCTGTAAAAATTGAACAACCTCTATTTTTTCAATTATATTAGAGGATTACATTATTTCTAGAGAACATTTTTTTCTGTATCATCTGCTCTAATGTTTTCCTTCTAAACCATCCATGAAGGTAGGGAAGTAACTTGTTTGAAGACATTTCTAGAATTTTTAAATGAAAGAAAAATATTGGGGTCAGAAAGACCCCACTCTTCTGCTAGCAGGTTAAGGAAAAAACTGTTCGACACTCCCAATTGCTTTGTATCGATGGAAAATTTTTCTATTAGGAGGTGCTTCACCTGGAAGTTGGTTGTATAAAGCTCTTCAATGGAAAGATCCTTTTTCAAACCCAAATACCCAAAGTATTATCGAAGAATTCTTCCCAATGGTTTCATCTGGGAGAAGACAGTATTTGTAATTATAGCACAGTACAAAATGTACATGTATCTTATTTTTATAATCAAATCTTTCCAAAAATAATTTATATTTGCCAGCAAGTCTTTGGTGACAATTTGGTTGGTATTGACGAAAGGTGGATGTACTATCTGTTTCTATACTGTAATGTCTAAGCTCAATTTGTTTGCCTGTTTCTAAGTAAACCGTTCTAAGAATTACAATCTTATATGTAAAGAATGTTGTCATAAAATATATAAATACATTTCATGGTTTGTGACATTCTATGACCGATTTTGAGTAAAATAAAGGATTGCTATATCTTTCCCGTTTTTTGGTCTTTTATTTATTTGAAAGCTTTATCATTTCTTTTTTGGTCAGCTTTGCATTAATTACAATAGATTATCCCTTTGCAGTCTAAAAGGTTTTTTTTCAAAAGCGTTCTTCTAAGTCCAAGCCATTTTCAGTGAATTTATTAATAGTTACAAAATACAGTTTTGGTTATACTGAAATACTTTGGAGATAATTAATCAGACACAATATAACTAAGTTGAATATTCCTCATTCATGAAAATAATTGAATATTATTTAGATCACAATGCAGAGTATGCAAATCTAATAAATCAAATCTAAATATTAGAGTATAAATCTAAAACAAAAACTGTTCATTTAGACGATAAAGCTAATTTTTCATATAAAGATTAAGGATAAGTTGACAAAAAAAAAAGTTTGTTTTTTTTCCTCATTTCTATAGCAAAAAAATTGCATTGCAGATAATGAAAGCAATAGAATACTATATTAAGCTCAAGCTACAAAGCAAACTAAATAAAAATTTTGCTAATACAATATTTTCTCAAAAATAATGCATATTAAGATGATAAACTATCTTTTTCAAATATTAAAGATGGGTTGATACAGAAAAGTTGATAGTCAAATAGTGCTGTGTTCTTTACCTGGAGACGTACCTATACCCATGTATTTACTTTCAAGGACTTGTTCAATGCAGCAGTTAACAACAACTTGTCTCTAAGTGATTCACAACGTTTAACTTATCTAAAATTATCCTTAAAGCATGAGGCATTCAAAATTATTCAAAGCATTCCAGTCTCGGATAGTAATTATAAAATAAATAAAATTCTAATAAAGGGAATTAAAATTGTGCAGGAGTTAAAAATAATAGCAGACAATGATAGGAAGAAAGAATCTGGTGGATGATTTCATCAGAGGCCAAACATCCATGCAGACTCAAAAATGGAATCTTCTTCAGGAAAGGCATTCTAATAAATGTGAACAAGTATTTGTTCTTATAAAATGATCCAGATCCAATCAGTATCGACAGCTGCATTATTAACTTTAGTGGACAATATCAATGAAATAATTCGTAGTTTAGATATTTTAAAACAAAATGTGGAAAATTTCAGTGATACTTTGATATTGTATTAAAATTAGATAATTCCTCAAGAATATGGTTTGAACGTCAACTGAAGAAAGATGAAATTCTAAAGCTTAGTAGCTTAATCGAATTCTTAAAAGATCACGCTAGAACATTACAACACAGCAAACCTAACAGTAACAAATTCCAAAAGCCTTATAAATCTACGTCTTTTATTGTCCAGTTTCAAATGTGTATATTGGATACCCTCGCCGATCCTGCCCACGCAAAGGGTTTAGGGCCAAAAGGAATCGGCGGTGAGAGGGGACCCCCAAGCATGCCGAAGGAACAGCGCGCCCCGGCCCCACGGGCAGGATTTATTGAGTCAATTAAGCTTATTACAGTCATTGCCCTGTAACAGGGGCAGTACTTAAAAACAATATAGTTGGACACATAAAAAGTATATATAAAATGACAAACTACGCCAAAGGACGGAATAAATAAAACAGGTCTAAGTAAAAATACAAACTATGCCCTGTAACATGGGCAGGAATTAAAACATAGGCTTAAATTGAAATAGTACAAACTGTGCCCAGAACAGGGCAGAAATTAAAACAGTACAAGTGAAGCAGCAAAATATATAGCAATGATATAAAATTGTTACCTACTGGCCAAGGCAGAGTCTGGTTGATGGCAAAATGGAAGTTAACAAAGGAGAGTTAAAAATATGATGTGAAAGAGTGAAAAGATGAATAAAACTTTGTACAAAATAGAGATGTGTGAAAAAATGATGAAATAACGAGGGAAAAGCAAATAAAACATTGTGAGACCTATCAAAGGTACCCCTAACCCACAAAGGGTACCAATAACTTCTAACCAACACAAGGGCTGGAGGTAAAGGAAGAAGTGCCCAAACGCGAGATGTGGAGTCGGAGGTGGATGGCAGTGCTCCACAGCGGCGAGTAGGGGACGTGAGTGGCCCTCGCCGCAAACGCGCCGACGGCGAGTGGGGAGGGCGTGGTGGAAACTCGCACGCGTCGCGTAAACCTTAGGTTAAGATAGTTTAATTTTAGAATAGTAGTTTGGGGTACCCCCAAAGTGTGTGGCATGTACTTTGTTCTTGCAGATGGGACCCGGACCGGGAGCCACGGGATGACCATCAGTTGACGAGGCAAAGAAGTTGGGCGAGTGGAGACCGCAACTATGGAACTATGGTGACATGTTTTAAATACTCCTTTATTCAACCCATGTTTCTTGGATTAATTCTATGCCTTTTTAGAGATCGCCGAAGATGGTAGACGACCGGAAGATGGAAGCAACCAAGGGGGAGAAAGGACCGGGACCAAGGAAGGAGAGCACAGAACGGGACCATTGGTGAAGTATCATTATTTTAGTTTAATATTAAAATTGTACATTCACACATTAAAATATATCTAATTTCAGGTAGAACAAGAAGGGACCGAAGAAGAAAGGCCTAGCTCATTTCAGGATGGTAAAAGGGCCCATTTTTCTATCTAGTACATCTACACACACAAACAACATTATTACACAATACTAATACAACCCGTCTCGGGTATTGGGCAGGGTGGTCAGCCCGAGACGTGTATTTTTTTAAAAATTTTCTCAGTCCCGTGTTCTGATAAAATGATGGAAAAAATGATGAAATATTTGAAGTCCTGTGTTCAGATGAAAGTTTATTTTTTAACAAAAATTGTTCAGTCCCGTGTACCGATTAAAATTTTCCTAAGTTTCATAGTCCTGTGTTCCGAAAAGGGGTCCTCTCTACATCCTACAACCGGAGTTCCCCAGGAAGATCGCGAATTAAAAGCGCGGCCAGAAATGACTTACATCTCTTGCTATACGAGGACTGACCAGAGTGGGTGTTCAGATAAGGAGAGCGGAGCCAAAAGTTAAAAAAAATATTAAAAATACAATTTTAGTAAAATCAAAGTTCAATAGTAAAATATCTAAAAATCTATACAAATAGTCAAAAGTCTAAAAATATCAAACACAGCTAAAAATGGTCAAATCCAAAGACACCAAAATATACCTATAAAATAGGACACAATGAGCTAGTAAGATGAGATAATGATACGATGGGGACACGGAGCGGCCTTCACGCCTTGGGTGGCCCTACCAGGAGTATAAAACTCCCGACGTACTTCGCCCACTCCATCGTAAAGTCCCCATCAAAATATGAGATTAATGAAGTATAAAATACATTGGGTCCAAAAAACAAATAACATGCAAAAGTTAACAGATGAAATGACACAAACCGGTCCAGCCGGTCAGGAAAACAATAAAAGTGCAGTAAAGAAAAAATATACTAAATGAATTTTTAAAAACTAGGAGTCCCCAGAACGGGTCAGCGAATCGCAAACCCCGTTACTGATCCTGAACGAATTTGTAAGTTTTCCGATTGCCTGATTATTATTCATTAAATTTGAGAACCACGCTTTTCGGTGAGCGTCTGCGGGTTTTGTTAGATGAAAATCTTTGGTGAGCGAGCAATCGAATGTATAATGTTCGGCATCGCCCACCTGACCGCAGACGCAGAGTGGCGAGTTAATTTTTTTGAATCGATATAGATAAGCTGGGAAAGGACCGTGCCCACTTAAAAAGTAAATTAAAATTTTATTGTTGATTAAAAACGTGGGGCTAACCGTGTTTATGTGTTTCCGGACTCTCTCCCCCGAGGCTGAATCATAATTGTTCCAGAAAGTGTTCCATGTCTGACAGATGTAAAGTTTGAGTTTTCTGTTTAAAAAAGAACGAGGAGCCGGAATAACCAGCTCCTCACCGGATGTAATGGCTTGTTTTGCATTTTGGTCGGCCACCTCATTCCCCTGGATGCCAACATGGGCTTTCACCCAGGAGAGGCCGACCAGATTACCAGCTATTGCGACATCTTGTTTCACACTATTGACAAATGAAGATCTGGAGTGGGCGCTCTTTAATGCAAGTATAGATGAGAGACTGTCTGTATAAATGTTGATTTTGTAATTGTTACTGGCGGCCCATTTTACTGCATGATGAATGGCCGCCAGTTCTGCTTGGAATACAGAATTGTAATAATTTAATTTGAAAAGAAAATTATGGAGATTATGACCATTTTGAAAGGCACACACGGCGAACCCAGTCTCATTTTCGATTCTGGATCCGTCCGTGTATACCTCGAAATCTGCGTTATCTATTTGTGTGGATGGACTTATAAATTTCAGATGTGACGGAATATTTTTATATGGATATTTTGATCAAGAGAGACAGAATCTATTATATGATTAAATTGACTGGAGCGCCGCACCCAGATCTGGAATTTGATATGTTCTGCTTCAGCTGAGATATGTAGTGGGGGGATGCCGGTGAGAACGTTCAAAACATTGGTTGAGGTAGTTCGGTAGCCCCTAGTAAATTTTAGTAAAAATATTCGTTGGATGGAGTGTAATCGATTGACCTTGATTTTCGTTAGGGCCCCACCCCAGACACTTGCGCCATAGAGTAGGGCCTTTTCAATCGTTGTTAGATACCAGGTTTTGATTAACACTCCAATCCGATTTGACAATGCGATTAAAATTTGATGTTAAAGTTAAAATCTTATCATGAAGAGAGTCTATGTGGGCGGTCCAAGATAATTTTTGATCGATAATAATTCCCAGTATCTTAAGGCTATCGGTTACCCGAATTGATATATTATTGATTCTAAAAGTTGGTTTACGATTCAGGATCGTTGAATTGCGTTTGGAGAACTTTTGAGATGCGTAACTCCTATAAACGATTGCCTGGCACTTTTGAATAGAAAGAGAAAGTTTAAGGGAGTCTAATTTACTAGCAGTTTCGGCCAGGATAAGATTGGTGTTCTTCTCCAAATCCCTGGCCGTTCGACCCCCTATAACCAGTGCCAGGTCATCCGCAAATGCCTGTATGTAGAGTTCTCCATTATTATTTAAAAGTAACGATTTTATGTAAATATTCCAAAGAGTGGGTGCTATCACCGACCCTTGGGGACATCCTCTAAAACATTGCCGAGAAGTCTCGAATACGTCGTTGACATAAAATACAAATCGATCGTTCAAATAATAAAATATAAAATTCATAAAAAATTTGGGAAGTCCAATTTCATTAAAAATATTAAAAAGAACCGGCCAGTTCATGTTGTCGAACGCGGATTTAATATCTAGAGAAACGAGGGCAAGATGTTCAAAAGGAATTCGGGATTTGATGTTCTCTACGATATTAGAAATGGCTAGATCACAGCTTTTGCCCTCAAGAAAGCCGTATTGATTTGAATGTATAATATTATTCTGATCTAGCCATCGATTTAATTTTAAAAGAAAAAGTGGTTCGACGATTTTGCCTAATGTTGGAAGAAGACAAACTGGCCGGTAAGAGGAACATAACCCAGGATCCTTACCATCCTTCAAAAGGAAAAAGATCCTGGAGTTCATCATACAATTAGGAAAGTAATTCAATTTAAAAAACATGTTAAAAAAGTAAAGCATAAAATCCTTATCAAATTCAAACACCGCTCTCCACATTCGGTAATCGATGCGGTCCAGGCCCGGAGCCTTTCCGCCTTTTAAAGCATTAAAAACTAATTCTAGATCCTGAATAACAAGTGGATCTACACAGCCGACTAAGGGGGAGTAAATTAATTCCTCCCCGATAGATTGGCCTGGGAAGAAACTATCCATGATAAAAGAAATTTTTTCCTTAATTGATAAATTAGGATTGTTATTAGGTTTTACACAAATTTCATTATTAATATTGTACTTATTAAAAACCAGGTTAAATAGAGAGCCATATCTTTCGTTGTAATTAATGCAATAAGACTCCCAGGCCTTTCTCTTAGTCTGAAGTAAAAGTTTCTTGTAGCCGGCTCTGGCCTTACGGTAAGCACTACCGGAGCTCTGGACCAATACATGATTATTATTAATCGATTTATTTCTCAAATATATTTTAAATAGTTTGCTCACTCTATTGCGTGCTATCCGGAGGTCTTCACACCAGAAGCTGACTCTCTGTGCAATTCGTTTGGGTTTCTTCTTAAGTGTTTTAAAAGCAGCTCTTTTAATCATTTCAATAAAATCCTTTACATATTGGTTAAAATATACAATATTATCCACCTTATTCAGTTTGGTTTTAAAAGAGTGTAAATGTTTTTTAATAAAATTTAAAAACTTCTTCTGCCCAAATTTTGATTTAAAATAAAAATCAGCCTCTGGTATGTCTTCAACTTCAAGTTTAAAATATATATATTTGTGGTCACTGTGGGACTGGGTATCCAGGACATCCCAATTTTTTAAATAATTAGATACGGAATTATTAATGATGGTAAGATCAGGGAACCCCTGATGAATCGGAGAAATGAATGTGGGTCCATAATCGGGTATGTTACAGATATGAAGGTTATTTGAGGCCATGAACTCCGACATTTTCCTACCTCTGTAGTTGTTGGAGTCATAGCCCCAGCTTCGCGATTTACAGTTAAAATCCCCCACCAACAAATTAAAACTGTTATCAAAATTATAAGCTTGAAATTCACCTATTAAAACATCAATATCGTCGTGTGGGGGAAAGTAGCAATTAAAAATATTAAAAATGTTGTTAAAATGAATTTCAACAACCACTGTATTGGCGGTGTTGAACTTAAAATAGCAATTAAAATTCTTATTAAAAATATAAGTTATTGCGTTTTTCTTCATGGACATGTATACTTTTCCACATTCGGTTTTAGGGGGTTCCCCTTTATAAAGATAGGGGTCCTGTATGGCAATGAAATCTAACTGAAGGTCCCGAGCGACCACAAACGCCCCCGTGTGAGCGGCGAGGCAATGATTAACGTTAATCTGAACACCTCTTAAAAAATTACAACCCATAGTCAGTCCTGTTTTTAACTAGTTCCTTTTGTCTAGCAAGAGATCTGCAATTCTGATCAAGTGGGCTATGCCCGCAACCGTAAGTCTTTCTGGCTTTTTTATTAAAATCTTTGCAATTACTACAGCTAGGGCCACGACATCGATGGCCCTCTTCCTTAATTTCACTGCATTTATCACAATGCTGCTTCTCCTGGGGATCACATTTACTGGTTGTATGGCCGAAGCCAAAACATTTCCTATATTGTCTAATCGATATGAATTCAGCGAAACGAAGTCGCGAAAATTGGAAATACAGTCCCTCTTTGTTCATGATGTCATTGAACTTTTTTGGGTTAATAGAGAGGATCCAGTGATTGAAACGGGGATTCCTAGCAGCAATCTTAAATTCCACTTTAAAATGAGGCTTGTTAGTAGAATCAGCTAAAAATATATTTTTTGCGAGTAAACCATTCTTTAATTTTTCTTGTTCCATATCTCTCGTGATATTATACAGAATTATTTGTGGGGTCCTTCTATTAGGAATCACGAGATCAAATTTATCTAGTGTCTCCTCACTGAAATGTTCCTTTAAAACCTCTCTAATGTTTGAAATTCCATCAGTGTTGGCGGCTACTAATTTAATACCGCCGCCATAAATTTTGTTTACGCTCCTGAGGCGAACCTCAGGGCTGTGTGATTGTAAGATATCAAGGAAGAGTTTTTGGTTGATTTCATAATCTCTGTGAGAGTCATCCTTTGGTTTGATTAATAAGATGCCCTCAGGCTCACTAGGAGGCAAAGAGGACCTAGGTGTTAAATGCTTGGACTGAAGGGCCACTTGCGCAAAGGAACGAGCCTCCACACCATTTTTCTTAACCTCATCAATAATTTGTTTGTTGGCAGATTCTAGAGATTGTTTAATGTCTGGGCAGGCAACATTTTTGATTATTTTGGGGATTTCTTCCATGATTTTCTGATTATTGACTTCCCTAAGTTCGTCTAATTTAGGGATGATCTTCTCCAAAGATGGGGAAATTTCCTTGTGGAGGTCTAATTTAGCCTGCAACGCCGCTTTCTCTTTTTCTAGTGCCCAAATCTTGGCCCTCGCCAACGAGAGCTCACAGTCAGACATTACATTTTGCAAATCATAAATATCTGCATCTTTTTTAATCTGCCACAAAGATTCTTAACGAGATGTACTAATCCACTAAAATGATCCAGGGTAAATTTATTACGGAGTTTTTTCCCCCACTGTGATCTAGATTCAATTGCAGTAGTAGAGGCCTTATCAAACTCAGCCAAGAGAATTCTAAGGGTTTCCTGAACCTCGTCATAAAAATCATTGGGATCTAGTGATTGAATAAGTATTTGAAGCTCATTAGGCAACTCAGTATTCGATGCGGAGGAAGACGGGCCCCCCTCTTCTACATTATTTTCTCCCTTTTTCCTTCCCATTTCTAGGAAAGGGGAGAAAGCACTTTGAAAAAAGCACAGACACCAAAAATCAGAATAAAAGGTTAAATATATTTAAAAACACACTTGAAAAAACGTTGGTCAAGATTTAAAATATTTATATTAAAAGCTTGCACACACATACAACATACACACATATGACAAATCATTAGCATATAAAAGTGCAATAAAATCCCTCTACAATTTAAATGCAAATAAAAACTCATAAAAGACTCACAGCAAATCCAGAAACAAGTGTCCTTGACAGATCCAGGAAAATCTGTTCACACACAAAACACAAAGTCTGTCCCCTGCGCAGAGTTCACTGTAAATCCGGGAAAGCAGATGTTAAAAGGAAGAAGGAGTTCCTCCGTTAAAAGTACACAGTCTCCTTTGATCCTCCGAAAAGGCACACAAAAGTAAATAAAGAAAACACACACACTAAAGTAGAATAAAACCAATGAAGAAGTCGTCGAGTATCCCGAGGATGTTGCTGGCGATGTTTTCAGGAACTAAGATGTTGTCACCGATATCTCCGGGTAATCTCCAAGTTTCCATCAATGGTACGCTGTTCAATCGCTGACGATATCCTGCGTCGAGTCACGTGATTCAAGATCTTTGAAGATGAAGGGGCGTTTCTCGTAAACAAAATGGACACTAAGATGTTTCACCCAAACAACGACGATTCCGGTGGATACAAGTCTTGTATTGCTCCTAGGAGCACCAATATTGTATGAAATCCCACCAAATTTGGTGTAAATGTTGATAATAAGGTCTAATATTTGGGTGCAATACTATATATTAAAATAATAACTGGAACATGTAGAAAAACACAGTCAAAAGTTGAACGGATTTTCTAAGTCCATTATCTCATAAAATAATCAATAAAATTTGAAATTAAAGCCCACAGCTGGTCACTTGACTCGTTAGCTAATTAAAATACAAAAAAGTTGATTAAAATCAATAAATTTACCGTAAAATTAGGCAAAATTAGCGGAGCGATGTAAACAGTCAACCACACTCTTGCTTGGCGACGATGTGTATATTGTAACTTTGCAAAAATGCTCAAAATTCTTGAATTTGCACGTAAATCAACGAATCGATTAGTCAAATCTAAACATTTGTGTTTCGCTTGTCTCTCAAACCTTCAAACAGTTAAAAAATGTAAAAGTATTACAAAAAGTAAAGTACCTTATTGCACATTGATCGCAACGTAAGTGTACAAAATCAAGGACTTTCTCCTAAGGCTGAAGTATTTGTTCCGAGTTCTGAACCAACCACGAGTAATATGGTTCCGTCTACTTCAGTTTGTGCAAATAACTTAGTGAAGGAGAAACAAAACACAAATGTGCTTCTTTGTTCTGCCGTTGTCAACATTCTAAATTCAAAAAAATCAGTTTGTTTCTGCTAGATGTATTTTAGACAGTGCTTCTCAAAAAAGTTACACCAAACGTTCGTTAGTTAAAAAAATTAGGTCTAAACGTCAAAAATAAATCCATATCTGTTTCATGTCTTGGTGCAGCAGAAACTGTTGCTAGTGGAGAAATTGATTAAGTTCACTCCACACTTCATTTAAAAAAAATTCCATGTTAAAACGAGTGCATTCTTGATAGAGAAAATAACGGATAATATCCCAACGATAAATCTCCCTCAAAGTTTAAAGGACAGCTTTTCCGATCTCCTGTTAGCTGATCCTAACTTCCACAATGCTTCAGAGATAGATGTTTTATTTTCGGTGTCAACGTGTTTCTGTCCTAAAGCTGTCTGTCAGTAAAAGTAAGTTTTTATCTGTGACTGAAAGTTCATCAAGGGCTTGACAAATTGCCAAGGCTTCCGCCGTGAAAACGGAATTGATAGGGTGAATTCTATAAATAAAAGATTGCAGTTTCCAAATACCCGCGATAGAGGTGAAAAAATGTGATTTGGATGCATCCGTAGCAATGATATGATAGACATGAAATTCTTTGTATACCACTTCATCAAAGAGGTCCTTGATTAAAAAATCAGGACTTTGCAAAATAAAACATTAGATTGAAAAAAAAAAAAAATCCCTTTCGTCAAGTTGGAAGGCAAATTTAGATTCCTGTTGTGAGCTAATGAAATCTCTATGTTGTTCGAATCTTTATTTATGCTATAGCTTTAAGTTTCATCTGGCAACAAAATGTTTATTAATTATTCGCTGCCTCGATTCCCGCCATTGACCAAAAAGATTTCGAACCTTGCGAAAGTAGTAATTCTTTGACATCTACTGACTGTGACTCTCGGATACTAGGGGATGACAGCCTTTGCTGCTATAAACCCAAATTCAACAACTTCCTGCAAAAGTAGCAAGGTATGTATGCTATTTTATTATTTTTATTCATATTTTCAAATACTCGCTTCATGATATAGTGCAAGAATCGTATGTTTTTATTTTCCTCAAAATTGTGAAACGAGATGTCGAAATAGATCTTTTGTGTTTTTACAGAATCTAGTGCAAATAAGTTATGTTTTATGGATATTTATTTTGCTGTTTGTTTGTTGACATCTTGATACGATTTGGGGATATTAGGGAACGTCTGGATAATCGCCAAGGGTTATCGTCAAGTAGTAAACAAAGCGAGCGATAGCTCACTGGAATGGGATCCTCTATCGATTCTTCTCTTGTAGACTTAAGTTTAATGTGCGTTCGCCAAAGTTGAATTTTTTTCTGGCGATTTCTCGCCAAATGTGGTGCACGTTAGTTATATTATTGCAACTCTTTAATGAAAATATGGCGGACTTTTGGCGAGTATTTCATAGTTGGCGTGATTTTTGCCCACTTGGCGGGAAACCGCACATCAAACTTAAGTCTTACCGTTTTTCAATTTCTGGAGATTTTTTTCATTGAATTATGAAGTATTTGAAATTGGTGCTAATATTTTCTTTCAGCAATTTTTTGTTTGTTTGTTTATTTTGTCTGTTTTTTTTCTCTTGAGTATTGGGAAACATTATGATTACTGATCATTTTAATAAATTATGGGAACTTCAAAGTATGGGACAGCCGTTACCCATACCTGTAAAAGAGCAATTTTTTTTAGTATTATGTATGCATGTTCGCTTTTTTTTTTTTTTTTTTTTCGTCCTTTATGCACGCCCAGATCTTTGACATATGAGATCAAATTTAGCAAAGTGATGAATTAGCACAAGAGGGTAGCTGACGCCACAGTAATTTTTTTAAAAAAAATTCAAATTAGATTTTTATTTATTTAATTTTAAATGATAAATCTGTGCCCTCCCCCCCCCCCCCCCATTTTCTCGAATTTTATTTTTCTCTCTTTTTTGTCTTTGATGTTTTATTTTATTTATTTCTCTTTATTTATTGTCCATTTTGAGCTGTATTGAAGGAACTTGTTTGGAATAAAAAGTTGTTTTTTTTTCTTTTGCAAACTCTTCGATTCCATTCTTGTGCAACAGAATATTATGCTTCTGTGTTTTAATTTATAAACATCAGTAAGAAATCGTTTTTTTACATTTTTTTCTGCCTTTTTATGGTTTATTTTGCAACATATATTTTTATTGAGATTTTGATCGCCTTAAAAAATTTTTAAGTTTATATTTTTAATCAGAAAAACCTGGAAAATTCGGTACAGTAGAATTGTTCATTGTAAAGATGTATTAGTTATTTTATGGTTTATTGTTTAAAAGTTTTAAATAAATGTTCTTTTTTCAAACATTTTGCTTTTTTATTCAAACCATACTGACTTGAATGAATACTTAATACGGCCAATGTGCAGGTGATTTTTTTTCTATGGTTGATGGGCTACCTCCAAAAAAAGTCAGGGAAATTTTTTATAAGACCTGGAAATGTCAGGGAAACTGAAACAGCAAAAATGATGGCCACCCTGATAAGTTTTTGATTAGAGCAATGAATATCTTATGATTTGAAATAATATTTTGGCAGTTTCTCTTGTTTAAATCTTTGCTAAAATATATATTATCAGGTACATATAATTATACTATTTTTATATTTATACTGCAACATGTTATTCTGGTACTCATGCAAAGAGCACTAATTAGTTATTGAACTGTTTTAAAGCTTTGAGCAAAGATCATAATAACCTTTACTGTTAACATAATTTAACTTGTGTTGCAAAGAGTAGTTTTAAAGTTTCTTGGAACTCTTATGCAGTTTTAGAAGCAAAGTATTTTGTTAAAATTTCCAGTATTTTTTACACATAAGAAATGTAATATACTGTTTTAATAGATTTTTTAGGATGTTCATTCCATTTTTTTAAAATTAAATTTCATAAAAATATATTATTTTTTTCATATTAAATAACAGGTAAAGGTGTTTTTAATAATGTATATTCTATACATACAGTGACTTTGAGTAGGAAGAAAGCCAGGAAACTAATATAATTAGTAGTCGTAAATCAGGGAAATGTTGTTGTAAGTTTAGTCAGGGAAAAATTTTTAACAGTTTCGGTAGCCACCCTGTAGTTCACAGCAAAGTAAACTTGCTCTTTTATAGTGTCATGAATATTTGCAAGCAATATTTTAGCTTGCTCCAGGGTTGTATTGTTCAATATCTCCACTTCCACTTGGAGTTCTTCATTAGATGTATTTGAGAGGAGGGCTTGTTTAACTGGTGGTTCATCTGTTTCTTCTAGATTCTTGATGACACACTTCTTTTTACCTTTAGCAGCAATCCGTTTTGCTTTCAGAGTCGCCCCTTTTTCAATTTCTTGTTCACGCACAGCTACTAGATCCAGAAAATCCCTAATGGTAATAACAGCCGAGTTAGTGTCAATTTTTCTTCTTGTTTCGGATTTCTGTATAGATGGTGTCTGTCGCAACCGCCTGCTTAATATATCCTCAAATGTTGGTGATATTACTGTTGGTGCACCATCTTCAACCAAATCTAGAATTTGCATATTACTATGTTGTTGATTAGAATTGTGCTGCAAATTGTTGAATGTAGCTATTGCATCAGAATTGTTGGATGTGGCTGTATACCTATCTCTTTTTGTTGGCGAATTTTGTGCATTAATAAGCATCCTGCTGCACAATCTTTCCACTGGGTATTTAGAGCGATCAACATGAAAAATTCCAGTAGCTTTAAATCCAGCTATTATGTTGATGCCATTAAAGACACTGGCAACATTTTATCTACAAGCTCTGTGAAGCAGGCCTTGGATACTTTGCTCCACTAGATAAACGCCGAGTCTCTACTAGTGTTTTGTCCCACCGTGTCTTCAATTGCATGTGCTGGCATCCTTTTGCATCTATTATTTAACTTGCTTCATCAATACAAGTATAACTTAATATTATCATCTAAATATGTTATACTTTGCATGTCTAAAATAAAAAAAAATGCCATAAAAATAGAAAACACATGCTGACTCATAATTACCCCATGTATCTTGGGTATACATCTAGACTCCATTTGAAAATAAATAGGAATAAAAAGTGCATGTATTTAAAAACCTTACAGTATCTGTATTTTGAAAAAGCATAAACAAAAAAAAAATCCAAATACTTATGTAATTATGGCATGGATCTTGGTAAAAAGCGTAATTTTCGCAGACAATCTTTTTGAAAGATTATTTTATAGCATGTTACAGAAACATCTCAACTCATACTGTGCAGCTAAGTTAAAATAAAAATATATTATACATAATAAAGTAGACTAATGAGAGAGCCTCTCCACCATTTTAGAATTTGTCTAGTAGATACCGATAAAAGCTAGGTGACTCATAATTACCCCAGAAAGAGCATGACCTATAATTATCCTCGGTCACCCTATATGGACTTTCATTTCAAATGTATACTCTTTTATGTCCCAACTGAAGCTAATCTAATCATCTATTCTTGTTACAATTAACATTATATGAAAACTGGCATTTATTCGATCATGTTACTTGCGATAAGTATTTAGGTTGAGTCTAATTATGCGTTCGTTGGTTGGATTAGATTAGCAACAACAAAGGTAATGGAAATTTTTTATTGAAAAATGTCAGATTTTGGTATTTTAACTTAAAAGACATTCTTTTCAGAAGTGAATAAGACGGCATTAAAAAAAAAAAAAAATCTGCTCCTTTACAGTCGCATCATTTTAGAGTTATAACTCCTCGACATAGAGGTACTGTATTCAAAGTATAATTATTTTCAAACCTTTCCCAAATTATTTTATTGCTGAATTCTATATATCAATAAGCAGTTTTGTAGAGTTTACAATTGCATTTGTTCTGTTCTTCCATAGATTTAATACTGTTGGATGCAAGCGTTGGCGAACAATAGCAGTCTATGCAAATTCAGCATTGCTGATTGGCGCTGTCGTTTTGCTCGCTTGTAGTTAACCCTCTTCCTATGCAAAATGTTTTTTGGTTCACTTGTAGTTCAGTTCTGTTGTGGTATGCTTACGAGTTGTAGTATACAGCGATGTGTTACCTGTGTGAATTGTATTGCCCGTCTGTGTGAACGCCTAAGTGGTGCATCGTGTTATCATCATCTGTACTTATAAAAGGCAATGTTTGTGTGTGTGTATGTCTGTGATGTCCAGACGAATCTATCGCACTTACAGCCATGAAATTTGGCACACAGGTAGTCGTAATGGTGACTGAATGCACCTCGAAGCCGAAATTTAAAAATTTAATCTAGAAAATTTTTTATTTAATGTTTTGGGTGATTTTTCGCACTAATTTCTCAATAGCATGATTTCGGATAACTGTACAATAAAAATAGATACACCATCGGAATTTCCGTTCTAATGAAGTTAGTTTTGAATTTCTAACGTAATTTACTGAATTTTGAGAATTTTTTAAAAAATAGTCAGTTTTGGCATCTAAATGGTTTTGTTTTTAAATTTGTTGCATCCCACTTTCTAATAACACTATTATTTTCAATTTTTTTCAGCTTATAACTAGAACGGTTCTGTCGGATTTAAAACAAGAACGGTTAAAATATCTTTTCCCGGTTTTTTTTTTTTTTTTTTTTAATTTTAATTTTTTCTGGGCGGTTGAGAGTTATTTTTCTCGATTGAGTTCCTCGCACGGCACTTCTTCGGAACGTTGCTGGCAATTTTGATTGGCGGACGCGCAGGATACGTCATGACCTTCAACTGATTATTATTTTCGGCAGTATCTTAACGTATTTATTCATCTTGCATACTTTGCTTGCAGAATAATAATTTTCACGTTGCAATTTTTTAATATTGTTTATCGCGAAAAAAAATAAGCTTTAATATGTATCTTTTGTTTGGATTTTGTTTTCAAAACTTTTTCGTGTCATTGCGGGCGTTTTTCATTTTTTTGAAGTCCTGATTCCATGGGCAACGCTGTGCACGTACTGCTAGTGTTTTTAATAAATACGATTTTATGAATTGGCTTGTATTCCATTCCCATGCCTTCAAATACTTTCTCTTAGTTAACAAATAAATTCTTTCCAAAGACACATTCTTTAATTTCAGCGTAATATGCTTTTTTTTTTATCGCAATTGTCAGTTTCTTATTATTCTTATCAAAGATTTGAGAACTGATTTTTAATAAACGTGGAATTTCTTCTCAAAATTTTGGGACTGCAATACTGATTCTTATTTTATTGTAATAGTTCAAATAACGAAATTGGAAGCCTTATAAGAAAATTAGCTGATTATTGGTCAATGTCACTCTAATTCGAACTAGACAATAAATCACTATTTCTCATCTTATAACATTATTGCACAAAAATAACTAAAATAATATTAATAATAAAGACAAATGTTATAGCCTTAACCCAAGTATGTTGAAAACTGACAATTTATTCACAGATCATAAGCATACTATATTCTAATTATTAGCTGTTAAATGCAATAGCCAAAAGTGCAAATGATAAATTTTTAATTCCAATATAATTTTAAAAATTACAGGATAAATTCTTGATTACATTATAGGCAGTTGGTATTTTTGTATTTAGATCATATATAATCATATTCTGAACTTAATTGAAATCATACTGATTACAAACGATAAATTTTTAACTCCAACAAAATAAAAAATTGAGATAATTTTTTTATTTATATCATGTTTCATCATTCACTGAATTTTCTTTTCAAATATTAAAAAAAAGGAAATGATAAATTCTTATTTTTCTTAAAATTATTTTTTATCTTAATATTATTTTTATAATCACTTTGTAATATTTCATTCCTTAATGTTATAAAGTATTTGTTACTTCGTTGCATTAAAGGGACGGAAAAAAAAAGAGAGAGACTTAAAAGTAACCTACTCAATCGAGCATTTTCAACCTACTGGACTTTACAACAACAGGGAGACTATAGAAGTTTGACCTACTTTTGAAAAAACTCACTCATTTTCTTTAAAAACAAGATTGAAATCTAGTTTTTTCACCATTTTATATCTCGCATTATATATTTCCATACTTTTGTAATTTATAAAATAACATTTTTTTATAAAGATTTTCTAAAATTGTAAAAACTGGGTCAAACCTCCCCACTTCGGGGAGGTTTGACCCACTTATTAAAAACAAAAAAACAATGTTTAAAATTTAATAATGACATATTAACTACTTAATTAACTATTCCTCTTTATAACATACAATTCAGAATTAGTTTATTTCATCAACTGCATTCTATGAAAGTTTTTATAATCGCCAAAGTCAAATTTAATTTTCAAAGTGACTCTTTCGATTTTATCACACTTGTTTTAATTAAAGCCCATTGCTCTACCCAGACTTCAGGGCTTCACAAAGATAATTCTTTATGTCTGTGTAAAAATTCTTTCAACCAGTCATAGCTAGCATTTCCATCTTCAAAACCTTTATATTTATCTCTTCCTAAAGTTTTTTTTATCAATTTAATCCTCAACCGACGCTTTAACATTTTTATCTTTTTAAATGATGCAGAGAATAGTGGCTTTAATTAACGTTGGGAATATCTTTTTTTTATTTTATACTGACAAAAAACGGCATAAAAATAAACAAAAGACATTGTTTCTTATCTTCATTATTTTTTCATTAATGCTACTGAAGTGTTAATGAGGCCCAGGGATGAAGATATATTTAGAAATTCAGTAAATGCTAATATAGCATTTTTTTCTTCTTTTCATTGTTAAAGATTTTAATACCTATTTGCCCAATAATATCCAAGATATAATAGAATAAACAGTAGCATATATGAATGGTACAATATTGCTTTGATAAAAATTTTATATGCTTTGAGCATTTTAGGCACAGAATTTTCCAACTAAGATATAAATCTTGCACACATAAAAATTATTAATTAAATTAGGTTAGAAATATGTAATATATGAGATTTAACTTTAAATTAAAAATGTTAGCCCTTTAAAATTATAAAATGGGGAGGTTTGGCCCGGGTCAAATCTCCAATACTTGCTTTGGGTCGAACATCCCCTTGCAGACCTTTTATTAAAAACGCAAAAAAGCACATATTAATAAATATTATTATTTCTATTTAAGTGGATAGTCTTTCATAGCATTATTTAAGGTAGCTTTATAAACGAAAATATTTTTATAAATTTAATATATAATTAGCACAGGTTCTTACAAATAAAAAAACCAAAAATTTATTTCTCTAAGCAAGAAATATGAAACAGGAAATAGATTCTCTGTTTTTTCTGCAAATGTCTTAAAACTTTAGTATGATATGCAGTTGATGATTATTGAGCTGCCATTTGGTATTTAATCTCCGAAATCGGTTTTTAAAAATAGTTAAAGGTGGTGGGTCAAACATCCCCAGTCTCCCTAAAACGCATTTTCTGTTCAGCTGTGATGTATAGTGAACAGAATCGAATAAGCCTTTAGAACATTATCTCTGATAACGTTGATATTCTCAATAAGTGAGGCTCGATTTAACCTCTAAACAAATTTATAATCATTTTTAGAATTCGGCATATCATATTAGAATATTTCGATAAAAATATAAAATGTTTTTTTGTCAAAGATTGTTTCCACAATAAGTTGATTTGAATCCATTAATATCCTTATACCATATTTATTGAAATTTTAAAAATCAATAAAATAAATTTGAAACATTTTTAATGCAGGATAAAATATTAATTGATTTTTTTAAATGCATCCTAATTTTTGATTCAGTTTTGATAGTTAAACATAATGAAAAAATTTTGTTGCCCCCTTCTAAAATTTTTTAGTCATGCTATACAGATCAGTTTCAACATTTTCAGAAATGGTGTATTCATCCAAATTAACTGGTAATTTGTTAATTTTAAGAAATGTTGTAAAAGGTCACAGTTTTTTTATTGTTAATCATATAAAACTTGACTTAATTTTTTGGTAAATTTTTCAATAAAAATTGTACATTATTATAAGACAGGAAACATACTTTGCTTTGAAAATAGGTGGGTCTACTTATGCATGCATGTACAAAGGTTTTTTTCCCAAGGTGCTTAAAAGTGCTTTTGCAGCAACTTCTCATTATGCACCCTGTTTTTATACTAGGTATAATTTCCTCTATAGTAGGAATTGGATATTCAGGCCTTTTTCAAAGTTGAATTTAAATTTTGTTGATCTAGACAAATTCGAAATTTGTTTGGTGTCTGAACTAATACTAAGTTGTTGATCCAATCAGTAGGGCGAGTTATTTTGGCTATAATTTTGTTTTTGCACAATTCATCAAGTTTTAGTTCTAGTTTTAAGGATATGGGAATTCTTCTTGGAGCTTGTTTTATAGGTTGTACATTAGGCTTTATTCCTAGGTGATAATCTCCTTTAATACACCCTGTTCCTTCAAATACTTCCTTGTATTTCTTCAGTATTGCATCATCTTTTAATGGCAAAGAAGAAATTTTCAATATATCAGCCTTAATATCAATTAAGTGCTTGATAAGTTTTTGCATGTAGCAAGGAATTATCATTTGTATTCACAAATTTGGAAAGTAATGGGAAAACATTTTGATTAATTCAAACAATTCAGTGTTATTTGACCTAGAGGTGTTAAAACATCTTCTCCAAAGCATTTTAGTTTAAATATAACTAACTATACTGTTCAATAGAATCATCATCTTCTTGCACTGATGCATCGAAAATTGATCTTTCATAAATAGTATTTACTGCTGGTTTGAAATACTTGGTTAAGCTTCAATAATAACACTGGATTCTTTTCTTTCTTCTGGGGAATATCTAAATGTTGATGTACAAGAAAAGTATCTCTACCTATAATAGAAAATAAAGTTGAGAAATTCTTTTTGATTTAATCCAGTTGCTATTGAATAGTTTTTCCAATTGGCTTTGAAAACATTCCAATTCTACATTTCCAGTTAACCTCATTTCTTCAGAAGGTGGAATTCCATGCACATTCATGTTTGAATGTTAGGCTTAACTTTAACGATTTTATCTCCTCTGAGATTTCTTTAAAAATATATTGCTGACACTATGTTTATATACTACTCATTGATATGTGATAAGTTATTAGTAAATAGAATAGAATATTAACCAACACATTTATTAGCAGCTATTTACAAGTTCTTAATTTTGGATATTATAAATTAACTGTTGCCACTTAAAATAGTTATTTACATAAGCCTAACAGTATGTATGAATACAGTAGATTATGTATCAATGATTTTCATAATTTATCTACAATATGACCTGCATGCAGTGAATTCTAATTGGTTTGTGTTTGATTTTTACAGATTGTCGATACTGTCTTTTGTTTCGATTCTTCAGAGTTTCCACTATTGTCATATGTTCCTCAAACCATTGCTGTTTCTGCTTGGCCACAACCACCCTCTGTCAGGCCAGTTTCTAGGCCAACGTATGTCGGTCAAGCCAGTTTCTCAGTCCAAACAAGAGCCTGCAAGGTCAGGTTCTCATCCCAAGCAAGAGTCTGCAATACCAGTTTCTCGGCCAACAAAAAAGGGGACCTTTTCATGTAGATTGTTCGGTTAAAATTTGCGTTTGTGAGAAAAGAAATTTGGTAACTGTTATATATTATCCAGTTCACAACCATTATGTTGGATATGAGAATACAAAATATCAAACACTTAAAGAAAGTACACGCAATTGAATTGAATCATATTTATTGCTGTCATTTCCCATTCCAAAAATAGTCAATTTAATTTGTGGGGATGCAGGATATTGATATAATAGAAGTTTCCATCCAAAAAAAGTTTTTATTTCACGGAAGGTTATACAGTCTTATTCTAGGCACCTCTGTAATTCAGTAAAGCCAATTAATGATGCCATGTCTTTTGTGCTGTGGAGAAATTGAAAACTATAACCCCATCTTAATTTTTAAATTACAGAAGTCAAGCACTGTTTTTAGACCTTCCTATTTGGATAGCTTACCAAATTATTAAAAAAAAAAAAAAAAAAATGCATTAGGTTTTCAGACTGAAGCTCAAAAGAAAATATTACTTAAGCATTCTCGTAAAATCCTTTACATTTAGGCTACCCATGGCACAAACCATTATGATTTTTTTCTTCTTTCGCTACATATACAGGACGAATATGATCATGGGTATCCAGATTTTCAAACTTTGCTTGGTCTATTTAATTGTTTATGGTGTCGGGTTCCAGATCTCAAAGTCAATACTGTCATAACAGATGATGATAGTGTTTTCTTTCCGAGCATTTGATTCTGTGTTTGGGCCATATATTGAACATCCATTATGTCAGTGGCATGTTTACCAATCTTGGAAAAGGCAATTGTCTTCTAAAAGTGCATGATAAATGTCTCTGCCAAGAGATAATGTCCGAATTATTACATATAATGTATGAACCACCTAGAAATTTTTGAAAATAAACTTTCAGAATTCATTAGTAGATATTCAAATGAATGCCAGAAATTTACTGGCTATTTTATGAAAAATTATTCTGCTTGGAAAACATTATGGTCTACCTGTTTTGGACAATTTCCTCATGGTTACACTAATGCAAATAATTTTTGTGAATCATTTCACAGTCAGTTAAAAACTGTATATTTTGATTGCAAGTACAGTAGGCGCATAGATGAGCTAATTTCAACTCTTTTAAATATGGAAATAGATCGTTTTTTAAAGTATTCTTATAATGTTGCAAATATTGTTCCAACAAAATCAGTATTTCGGTAAAACTATTGAAGAAAAGCATGACATGGGAGTAAAAATTCCAAATAATATAATTAAGCAGGATGATCATTGGTTAGTTAAATCACAGGCAGTAAGGCAAAAAGTATATACAGTAAGAAAAATTACAGATGTTTGTCTTTTATTTGATCATATAGCTCTAAATGTGCTGAAATTAATTCTGCATCATTGTGCAGGCATCTGTATCAGTGTTCTTGTCAAGATAGTAGTAACCTTTGCAAACATATTCATAAAGTATGCTTAGTAGATTCTGAATTTAATACATGCATAACTGATAATTATTATGAATGTGAAATAGGTGAAAATGTTTCTGGAATTGATCCTAAAATCTTATATTTAGAACTGAATAATAATACTTTATCTGCTACTGAAAGTTTTTGTTCAAAAGAAGCAGAGTGCAGAAAGTTGTGCTCTGAGTTATTAGAATTAATTAAAATTCCTTGGTTTAAAGATGCTGTGGTGTCTAAGACTTGTGCAACACAAGTTAACTGTAACTGAACCCGAATGGTGTTTGAGACTTTGCGAGACTCGCCAAGAGTTTGTGGTTGACTGTGTCCAGATTGGTGGAACGTTATGCATGCCTGTATTTAAAGATATAAGAATGATCTGTGCAATTATGTAAATGTACTGTGCCGTGTAAGTGTAGTGAATGTCCATTAAATGTGTGTGAATCAAATGAAACTCGTTATTCAACGAACCCACCAATATAACACAATAGAAGTAATGTTAACTGATGTAATAAGTTGTTTAAATACATTAGTAGCTGGTATGCATGGAATTGTAAATCATGAAAATAATCCTGTTTCTGTGGCACCTAAATTGTATGTTGCCCCTAACCAGAAAATCCCCTCACAAAATAATTTTTTTCGAGAAAGCGATAAAGGCTACAAATAAAAAAAAAGCAAAAAAATGTTGATGATCCTGATAATTCTATAGAGCAATTGGCACCTTTGAAATCTGGAGACATTTCTAATTGTGTTAGTTCTAATGTTTTTAACAAATTAAACAGAATGAATGTAAACAATTCGACTGACTGCGACAATGGTAACTATTAATAACATTAACCTTTCCTTTTACATGCTAAAATGTTTATATCCTTTTATTACTTTGAAAGAAGAGAATTACCTTAAGTCAGTGTCAGCCAGGTTCGAAAGAGGTTGGTTATATGATTCTGTTATTGATATTTGAATACAATAAAAAAAGAAAATACAGAAGAAGGAAACAAAAGCAATAACAATACACCTTTTGCGCGCCAACGCAGCAGCATCCAGTAATTGCATCAATAATATTGCCCATAATTATCTAACAAATTACTATAGAACCAAACAGCAAAAATCATGTTATAATAAAAATTGAAACACATGAAAAGAAAAAGAAATTAGAATGGAAGAGAACTCGAATGGCGAACGTTTTCAAAGTTGTTATTGATGCATTTTTATTTCTGTTAACTAACAAGTTCGAAAATTGTAAAGCTGTAGAATCATTAGACTCGGTTTTAATTTTTAATCAAATGAATATCCTGAAATTTCCTTGGGTTCAAGAAATACCAAGTATTGAATTACTAATTATCTCTATCAATTTAAAATGCCTTTGGATACTAATTATTGTTAACGTAAAACTTTTGAATATTTTGATCCATTTGGTGGTAAACCGGATAAGTATACTGCAACTGCAGTAAAACACTAATTAATTAGAAATGTCTCTGAATAACAAATCCCATCAATTCCAACTGCATCAATGGAAATAAATGTGGAGGCAGGATTTTTTTGCAGCTATATCCCCCAATTTTTTCTTTTAAGACCCCAATGAGATCAGTGATTAATTTTAGAATACTAAAATTAATGGTTATTAACAGCATTAATTACAATATTGTTTACATGTGGCTGTCAGGAGCATTGTTCTGAGCTCGCAGGTGTAAATATTGTGTTCGACTGGTGTTTAATAAAGCATAGTAGTGTAGCCTACAAAGAGAATTTTGAATTCGCTTTACTATCGGAACATTTCAGATTTACAAACTTTAATTAGATACAAAATAGTAATATATGTTTATGACTTAACTGAAAAAATTGTTATTCGAAACAGCCCTCTCCCCCTTTTAGTTTAGTCACCAGGGTTGTACTGTATATGAATGTGTAACTTAAGCTGTTCCTGTTATTGAAATTGGTTTATCATAGTCAATACAATGTAGTTTGAATCAGTATAAAGGTTAAAAATTGTACTACAAATTCTGATTAGAATAGTACAAATTTTTGTAAATATTGGAAAGAAAAAAAAATGGTTACATTTTTGCAGTATTGTTTTATATTTTCTCTTCTATATTTGAATTTTATTTATTTTTCATGTTTTAAAATGAAATAACAATATTTCAATTATCTAGGTTAAAGGACTTTCTCTTTAACTTTCGTCTATTATAAATTTAGAATCAAGATAGTTCAAGTTACCATATTGTATCTGAGTTTGATAAAAATGTGAAATTAAATCGCTACGTGCAAGAAAAATTGTGCCTTAAATATTCATCTGTTTCATCCATGTTCTTATTAAAGCAGCAGATAAAAATCTATATAAAATTTGTTAATCTGCAGATGGTTAAAAAAATTATAGAAATTAACATTATTGTCATATTGTCTATTCAGTGTCTATGCAGTTTTTAATTTTTGATACTCATTAAAAAGCTTTTAACGGTAATGCTGGACTCCTTTTATTTGAACTTCTATCCATATAACTAATTCTAAGTATAGAGTTTTTTCACACTATTGAGTTAAACCATAGGAGCATTATAATGCTCCTTTTATCTGCCCTCAACGTCCAAGTTCATCTGATTGCCAAGAAGAGAGAGGTCATGTGGTTTCTAAGAGGGGGTGGACAGAAGGAGTTTGCATATAAAACACTAGCAGTATGCGTATGGCGTTTCCCATGGAATCAGGACTTCAACAAAATGAAACAACACACCAGCGATGATTGCTTTTAACGGAGCACACGGACTCGACGGTTCACAATCTCCGAAACATAACACTTGGCACCTATACGCGTGGCTGAAAGGTTGAGTTTAACCTTTTTAATTAATATTACCTGGAATGAAGATTAATATTGGTGCTGAAAGGGAAGTTATTAGTAATTAAGTCCAATTAGATATCTCATTTATTCGTCTCCATTCACATCATTCATTCAACCTTCCATTCTCACATGCATACAACAAGATATGGAAAAAAAAATTAAAAACTTGGGATGAAATGAGTTTGGTTAGAAATAGGGGTAACCCATTACCTGATTTTAATATGAAACAAAAAAAAAAATGATATGAAAAAGTTTTGAAAACAAAACAAAAGATACACATTGATTTTCCCGCGATAATGACATTTTATTTGTAGAAAAGTTAATCCAAAACAATATTAAAAAATTGCAACGTGAAAATCATTATTTCATTATTATACTGCAAGCAAAGTATGCGAGACGAATAAATACGTTAAGATACTGCCGAAAATAATAATCAAAGTCATTCAATTGAAGGTTATGACGTCACCTGTGCTCTTCAGACAATCAAATTGCCAGCAACGTTCCAGAAAAGTGTCGCGGGAAGAAACTTGTTAGAGAAAAATAACTTTCAACTGACCAGGAAAAAATTAATTAAAAAAAAAACGGGAAGAGGTATTTTAACCGTTCTAGTTATAAGCTGAAAATAATATTGTTATTAGAAAATCGGATGCAGCAAATTTAAAAACAAAATTTCGATGGCAAATCTGACTATTTAGTTATAAAAAATTTCTCAAAATTTAATAAATTACGTTTAAAACTCAAAGCAAATTTCATTAGAAAGAAAATTGTTTGTTCTATCCGATGGTGCATTGATTGTTTTTCAACGATCATTAGAAAAGACACTACAGCCGTAAACGTGCCAAATATGACCCAAAACAACACACAATATTAAATAAAAAGTTTTCTGGATTAAATTTTAAAATTCCGGCTTCGAGGTGCATTCAGTCACCATTACGACGCACACAAATGCCTTTTATAAGTATAGATTCAGCCTATTTCTGCTTGTTCAGTATGTCAAAGCAATACATTTTAAATAGAATTCAATTACAGTGACATGCATAGCACTGAGAGAACATTAGGTAATTAAAATTGTAAAACAAGAATAAATAAAAGAAGCAAAATGGAAAATTCTAGGTTTTCTAAAAAAAATATATTAATGATTTTGAAGACTCTTATTTTTAAAATGATATAAATGCAGTGGTACTTTGCACTTTTTAGATTAATGGGTTCTATATTCTAATTTTATGCTTCATAGCTTTTTAAAGAAAATGGATACTATAGAAAGAAAAGAAATTCCATTGCAGAGTTGGGTGGCACAAAATAAATATGAGACTAAGGATAAAAATTAAAAACACTAAAATTATAAATGGACAGTGGCGTAACTAGGATGGGGCAGACAGGGCACGTGCCCTGGTCGCAATTACCAAGGGGCGCAAAATTAAGGAATGAATTAGTTGTGCTTAAGAAAAAGTTTGTTCTTTTTAAGCTCTTATTCCAAAGATTCTTAAAAATTAAAATAATTTCAACAAAGTGTGGGAAAACCTTAAAGGATACAGTCTTAGTCTTTTTTACAACTCGGAAACCAGCTCAAGCTTCGACAAAATTGCATATAGAATTATCCCAGATAGCAATTTTAGTTTGCAGCAATCTTGCTCTGTAAATCTGCAAGCTTTCAACAAATTTGACACGACAAGAGTGAAAGCTTGAAACAAGTTTGCAGCACGTTAACGCAAACGAGATAGTCACCACGCGTCAAATTTGCCACAAGCTTGTCACGTCAAACTATAGCAAAAACAGAGTACCAACACAACTTCGGATTAGAACCCGCTTCCTAAACCTGACGCTTTAACCACTCGGCCATCTAAACTCTGAGAGGAGAAGATAGATTGCGCTAATACATCTTCATCTATACGGTTTATTTTAAACTGTTTTCTTGATTTCATTACTTTTTAAATTTTGAGTTGAATATGATTTGAAGTCAAAGAAAGAGCGATTGTCGCTAATAATTGCGTTTTGCTAATAGAATAAATTATGAAATTAGAGTTAAAAAGTAATTACTTTTAAAATGGGACAAAATGTAAGTTATTATTTTTCGACAAACTTTGACTGTTTTTTAGATTTAATTTTGTTTATAAACGTTAAAATTTCAACATTAAGAAAAAGGCGATATAGTTTTCTTTAAAGTGCGAGTTCTATATTTAGTAAAAAGATGGAAAATGTTTCAAAATTTTTTTACAAAAAAGTTAGTTTTTTCATAAATTATCATTGAATTAATAAAAAAGAAGGACGGTCTAGGAGATGTTTTTTAAATCGAGGCAAAGATTATCTCTAAATGTGCTATCATCTTTGCAGCAAACTTGTTTTGCAATCGTGGTGCGAAATTCGTCATGTCATCTTCACAGCAAACTTGTTTTGCAAGCGAGGGTGGCGATTCTGCCTCGTTACTTTGCAGCAGTTTCGCAACAATATCGACGCGTCAAATTTGCCATGACAAGATAATATCAAGTAAAAACCAAACTTGCTGCAAATGTACGTGCTATCTGGGATGTTAGAGATTTGATGACTAAAACCTCATCAATAACTGAAAGTGGAAGCTAGTTTCAAAGGAATGTCCATTTCAAAGATTTGCGTCCTGGGGAGTTTGAGATACGGGAAGATACTTTAAAATAGATTAGTCCTATAGAGTTCTCGAGGTTTCTCACGGTAAGTCTGATTCATACGGATTGGATATCAGCTACTTCGGAATTCGTGACAAATAATTAACAGAAAAGTATTTCCTAGTATTCCAAAGTATCATTCCTAGTTTCGATAAGCTAAGAGTGAAGCACGGAAAAAAATATCATAGATGCCGTTTGCTTTCAAGAACAGTGAGGGCCCTTTCTTACTAAAATAAAACGTTTAGAAAAAATGAGTTTCAGAAAAAAACTAGAATCACCTTTCCAAAGATAAAGAGGGGAGAGGGCGCAATTTTGGTATTTGCCCTGGGAGCCATTTTATGTTGGTACGTCACTGGGTGTCAGAAAGCTACCGTAATTCCATTTCTATTCTTACATTCGAGGTGAAACGGGGCCTAGTGGTAAGGTCTCGACCCTTTGACCGGAGGGCTCCAGCCCGAAACCCGATTCCACTGAAGATCCGCCGTGTATGGGGTCTGTTGCACTTTAAATCATTCGTAGTGACCAAACGTCCTCCCGTTCAGAAAAAAACTAGAATCACCTTTCCAAAGATAAAGAGGGCGCAATTTTGGTGTTTCCCTGGGCGCCATTTTATGTTGGTGCACCACTGTATATGGAGAGTTCCAAGCCTATTAGAGAGAAAATCGCAAAACTATTTATATTCCAAAAGGTATATTAAACTTCCTAAGACAAAAAACTGTAAAAGAATTGTTATTTTAAGGATAGTTATTTGACCTGAAATCAAAATGACTACGTCATTTAGTACTCTTACCCAATTTAAATCATATGTAACAGAGGGAACAAAAAAATCCTAACAGTATTTGGCATACACCTACATTTATATTAAATTCTGCGATTTGAAACTTTTAAAAATAGATAGTTTTTTTTAAAAAATCAATACATTTCAAGGTAAAATAATTACTTATGGGTCTGTATAAATTGAAAACTCATTTTATTTAAATGTAAAAAATAAAATGTAACCGAAGGGACGTCTTATGAATTTTGACTGCAGTGTAATACATTGTTGGTTATATTACAGTAAAATATTGCTAAAGGTGACTAATTTGTTGTTTAAAGTTAAAATTAGTAGTTATAATATGTGACACATGAACCAATGCTACATCGTTGTAGATATATTTGAAAATTTTCAATCCACCAGCCCTTGTTAGAAAAACGCATTGAGAGGACAAGCATGCGTTGTTGGTTTCTTTTTCAATTTCAGTTACTTCGCCAACAAATTTGACTAGTCTTTTTTCCCCTTGTACTTGAAAAAGGAAAAGATTAAAAACTTTTATATTTTGCAGATTTATTCATGGTATCCTTAAAATAAAACTGTACACCTTTTTCAGTGGACACTGATGCATAGGAAATAAGGTAATTTTGTAGGACTCGTACAGTGAAGCCGCTGTTATATGTAGTATACCTTTCATATTTAGCACTCGTTCCTCAAAAGCAGTGACGTCCCTTTCATTAACCTCTTTTAGACAAAAGATTACTTTTGCGGAAATGGAATTTGCACATTCAGAAAATGATTTGGTAGAGGAGTCCATTTTTTTACATTATTCCTCTGTTCGCACCCCTCTTCCCAGATAGCACGTACGTTTGCAGCAAGTTTGATTTTGACTTGATATTACTTTGTCATAGCAAATTTGACGCGTCAACCTTGAAGCGAACTTGTGGCAAACTAGCAATGCAGAATCGCCACCCTCGTTTGGAAAACGAGTTTGCCGCAAGTTCGCCGTGACAACTAGCTCCACCCCTCCTTGCAATGAAAGCTTGCTGTAAGTTGGCAAAACAAGATTGATGCAAAGATGATAGCACATTTAGAGATAATCTTTGCCTCTGTTTTAAAAATCATCCGATTTTTAATAACATCTCCTAGACCGTCCTTCTTTTTTATTAATTCAATGATAATTTATGAAAAAACTAACTTTTTTGTAAAAAAATTTTGAAACATTTTCCATCTTTTTACTAAATATAGAACTCGCACTTTAAAGAAAACTATATCGCCTTTTTCTTAATGTTGAAATTTTAACGTTTATAAACAAAATAAAACCTAAAAAACAGTCAATGTTTGTCGAAAAATAATAACTTACATTTTGTCCCATTTTAAAAGTAATTACTTTTGAACCCTAATTTCATAATTTATTCTACTAGCAAAACGTAGTTATTAGCGAAAATCGCTCTCTCTTTGACTTCAAATCATATTCTCAACTCAAAATTTAAAAAATTAATGAAATCAAGAAAGCAGTTTAAAATAAATCGTATAGATAAAGATGTATTAGCGCAATCTATCTTCTCCTCTCAGAGTTTATCTGGTCGCGTGGTTAAAGCGGTAGGTCGCGAGTTCGAATCCGAGGTTTTTTTCGTACTCTGTTTTTGCTATGTTTGTAATGAGTTTGACGTGGCAAGCTTGCTGCAAGTTCGTCGCGTGGTGACTTCGTCGCTTCTGCAAGCTTGTTTCAAGCTTGCACTCTTGTCGTGTCAACCTTGCTGCAAGTTTGATGCAAACTAAAATTGCTGTCTGGGTCTTTCTACACTTGGGCTTTTCTGGAGTGCACCTGCTTTTCTTGTCATCTTTCTAATAATAACCATAGACTGGAATCGGCTGAATTCTTATCTGAAACGTTAAACCAATACTTTTTATCCTTAATACGAATCCAATGCGACAAAGAAGACAAACTTTTGTTGCTTACGGGTGCGACTACACTACTTCAAAAAATATCACCACCAATGTCACTACACACATACATAATTAGTTTTACTAAAATTATACATCAGATTACCTTTATATTTCATGAGTTATTTAATACAAACGCTAATGTGTTGGGAAAATCTTATGCCTAGAATTACTTTCTTTCAGTTCATATTTTTAATAACTCAGGACTGTTAGAGAAAACTCAGAAAAAGTTTTCCTGCGACAATAACCTTTCCCTTTTGCAATTAACATCCAAACGACGAACAATAATAACGCGTATTTTCTACTCAACGTTTGCACAAATGCAAACGATGTATATACATTAGATGATGTTAATGAGAGGTGCATGCGTACAGTGTACCTGTATCATGCCCCAGATAGCAGTTTTAGTTTGCAGCAAACTTGCAGCAGTCTTGCACTAAGCAGGAATGCGCTAGAGTTTGCCCGACGGGGGGGGCCAATTTGCCCGACAGAGGGGCACGATCTCCCCGACAGGGTAGACGAGTGTAATGAAATTAGTCTCAAATTTTCGCCATATTATTATTTATCAACTACAGTTGAATACCCCATACAGAAATTTTCCTCTACGGGATACAAAAGTTTTCCCCGACGGGGGGGCCTGGCTCCCCCGGTCCCCCCTCTGGCGCCACCCCTGGCACTAAGGTTGACACGACAAGAGTGGAAGTGTGAAACAAGCTTGCAGCGAGTTAAAGCAAGCTTCGAAGTCACCAAGCGACGAACTTGCAGCAAGCTTGCCAAGTCAAACTCATTGCAACATAGCAAAAACAGAGTACGAACACACAACCTCAGATTAGAACTCGCGACCTAGCGCTCCTTAATTTGCTAAGCGGACGCTCTAACCACTCGGCCAGATAAACTCTGAGCGGAGAAGATAGATTGCGCTAATACATCTTCATCTATACGGTTTATTTTAAACTGTTTTCTTGATTTCATTACTTTTTAAATTTTGTGTTGAGAACATAATTTGAAATCAAAGAGAGAGCAATTTTCGCTAATAAGTACGTTTTGCTAGTAGAATAAAATATGAAATTAGGGTTCAAAAGTAATTACTTTTAAAATGGGACAAAAATGAAGTTATTATTTTTCAACAAACATTGACTGTTTTTTAGGTTTAATTTTGTTTATAAACGTTAAAATTTCAACATTAAGAAAAAGGCTAGTTTTCTTTAAAGTGCGAGTTCTATATTTAGTAAAAAGATGGAAAATGTTTCAAAATTTTTTTACAAAAAAGTTAGTTTTTTCATAAATTATCATTGAATTAATAAAAAAGAAGGACGGTCTAGGAGATTCTATTAAAAATCGAATGTTTTTTTTAAACAGAGACAAAGATAATTATCTCTTATTGTGCTACTTTGCACCAAGCTTGTTTTGCAAACTCACAGCAAGCTTGCATTGCAAGGAGGGGTGGCGCTAGTTGTCACTGCGAACTTGTGGCAAACTCGTTTTGCAAGCAAGGGTGGCGATTTTGCATTGTTAGTTTGCCACAGTTTCGGTTCAAGCTTGACGCGTCAAATTTGCCATGACAAAGGTAATATCAAGTAAAAATCAAACTTGCTGCAAACGTACATGCTATCTGGGGCAGTGCAACATTTAGTTACTTATTTAGTGGTATAACATTAGTCATGTGACTGTTGTGTCATACGAATTGACACAATTATATCAATGAAAAGATATTTTTACTGCCACGTTGTCTGATGGGCAATTCCCAGAAATAAGAAAAGACTCCTCTAACGTCTATATAGTAGGGATGCGTAATTCACGATATTTTTTATAACAAATATTTCTGCTATTATTATTTTTAAATATTTGTTCTAAAAAAGTGTGATTTCAATCGAATTTTCAGTCTTATTAAATGCATGTAAAGTATTTAAAAAAATAATAAAAATTGTCACTTGTTTTATTATACTTTCTGCAAAAGTTTGTGTTTTCAGTTCTATATACTGTCAATAGATGGCGCCTGCAACGAAAATTACTTTTAAAATAAATTTTCTTATCAATAAAGTTAATGACAACTATTCCTATCAAGCACGAAAGCTTGCATCAACACAGTTCACTGTTGAAATCCCCTGTCCAGTGATTCACAAATCCGATCATTTTCCGTTTCGATAGCAATTAACTAAGTTTTCTAGGTGAATATTTGTTTTCGAACGATTATAGCCGTCACCTCCGATAGATCTATCGGAGGTGACGTTATAGCGCTGCGAACGATTATTGCGATTTTCTATTGTTATACAAGAGCTGTAATCACTCGAAAACGCATATCACAACAAGAATGGTGACTTACAGTAAATATCAATGTAACTGCGATACGGGGGAAGCGTGATCGCAAAGAATGATCTTTCTAAGCAACGAAAATGGGCTTCCATGCCGCCATCTATTGACAGAAGATCCCAGATAGCAAGTTTAGTTTGCAGCAATCTTGCTCTGCAAACTTGCAGCAAGTTTGACACAGCACGAGTGCAAGCTTGAAACAAGTTTGTAAGAAGTTAACGCAAACGAGTTAGTCATCACTCATCGAGCTTGCAGCAAGTTTGTTGAGCAAACACATTGCAAACTATAGCAAAAAGTACGCAGACGAACACCCGACAGCCCGCTTCCTAAACCTGTCGTCTTCACCACTCAGCCACAGAGACTTCAATTGCGGAGGACAAATTGCGCTACAGAAAGATTGCATCTACACATTTTATTTTAAACTGTCTTCTTAATTTCATTAATTTTAAATTTTGAGTTGAGAATATGATTTGAAGTCAAAGAGAGAGAGAGCGATTGCCGTTAATAACTACGTTTTGCTAGTAGAATAAATTATGAAATTAGAGTTCAAAAGTAATTACTTTTAAAATGGGACAAAATGTAAGTTATTATTTTTCAACAAACATTGACTGTTTTTTCGGTTTAATTTTGTTTATACTCGTTATAATTTCAGCATTAAGGAAAAGGCGATATAGTTTTCTTTAAGTGTGAGTTCTTTATTTAGTAAAAAAGATGGAAAATAATATAACAAAATTTTCTTTTATAAAAAAGTTAGTTTTTTTACAAATTATCATTGATTTATTGAATTAATAAAAAGAAGGACGGTCTAGGAGATGTTATTAAAAATCGGATGTTTTTTAAAACAGAGACAAAGATAAAAGCCAGATATATACATCTGTATCCAGGTCTTGGTGTGTAAGTGTGCTGTATCAACCTTGCAGCAAACTTGTTTTGCAATTGTGGTGTGATGTTTGTCATAACAACTTCACAGTAAACTTGCTTTGCAAGTGGGTTGATTTGATTTGGGGGGTTTTGGGGATTTTCAGCAACAAAGGTTATTATCCCCTATTTATTCCAAAGTTCTTTTCAATCCGTAATCAAAAAAGAGATGAAAATTGCTATCAAAAGACAGGCTAAAAAAATTGCCGATCTGATTCGGTCAAGAGAAAAAAAATGGCACCCTCCTAGAAAGGCATCCATATTCTTTTTCTCAAGTGGGTTGGTCGATTATTTTTTGTTACTTTACAGGAAGTTCGTTGCAAGGTTGTCGCGTCAAATTTGTCATGACAAGCTAATATCAAGAAAAATCAAACATGCTGTAAGTGTACATGCCGTTTGGGATAGAACTAAAAACTAAAATTTTACAAAAGTATATTACATAGAAATTAATTAAAAAAAAGCAGTTGAAACAATTTACACGCTTTTAATTACTAATGATTGAATCACACCTTTCTGACAAAAGTATTCATCACTGGTATTTGCGATATTTTTTATATTGCGTAGTCAATAACAGTTCTTCGAATATTCGTCATCTTTACGTTATATAAGATCTGCAATCGAAAAGAGCTGTAATCGTTCTAAAACGAATATCACAACAAGTACGGTGAAGGAAATACCAATGTAAGCAGTAGGGATGTATAATTCACGATTTTTTGAATAACAAATAGTTTTGCCATTGCTATTTTTAAATATATATTCCAAATATCTGTTATTTCAATCACACTTTTAATTTTCAAAAAGTTTTATTAAGTGTAAGTAAAGTGTTCTAAAAAATTCAAATAAAAAAACTGTTATTGTGCTTCTTCTTATTGTTTAATAATTTCTATTGAGTTTTAATGTTTATTTCTTTGTATTGTCAACAGATGGCGCCAGCAAAAATTCTTGTAGAAAGATATGTTGGAACTTGAGTTCACGGGTCATAATCACAATCAATATTAATCAATCACAGAAGCCATCCTGCGATGTCACAATCGCAGTTTTGGTTGCTATCACAGTATGGGATCTTTACCGCGACTATTCTTTTTTATACAATTACCGCGATTCTGTCAATCAAAGAGAAAAACGAATACTTGCTCCTTTGAGTTCCCGACGAAGCTTTGAATTACAAAAGCAACGTTATCATTCGAGAACGCATATCACAACAGGAGGGAGGATTCAGAGAAAGACGTCTTAAACCGCGATAGGGGGGGGGGGAGGGGAGTGCGAAATGTGATATAATACCAGACGGGTGTATGGTAGGGATGTATAATCCATGATTTTTTGAGTAACAAATATTTTTGTTATTGCTTTTTTTAAATATCTATTCCAAATAACTGTTATTTCAATCACACTTTTAATTTTCAAAAAGTCTTATTAAGTATACGTAAATTGTTCTAAAAAATTTAAATAAAAAAACTATTATTACTTCTACTTATTGTTAATACTTTCTGTTAAGTTTTATGTTTAGTTCTTTGTATTGTCAACAGATGGCGCCAGCAAAAATTCTTTTCGCTGTTTGTAGAAAGGGATTTTGGTTGAAACGTAGGTTGGGGGTGTTGGGAACGTGTTAGTGGGGGGATCACATTGTTACAATAGTAATCAATAACTGAAGTCACAGTTCGCAGTTTCCGGTCTTTAAACAGCGCAATCGCAGTAAAGGAGATTTACAGCGATTACTCGTTTGAGAGCAAATTACAGCGATTATGCAAATCGAAGAGAAAAACGAATAGTTGCTCCTTTGTGTGCACCGCTGAGCTGAGTGAGAGCATTTCGTTTCCTTTTGCGGTCTGACTTTCGATTCGACTACCTAAAGCGTTCTTTGTGGTTTTGAATTTGTACTGATTTCGCTTATTTCGGAAGCTATTAACATCGTACATAAACAGGAGATTGGTTGGTTCCCTCGACAAACTTATTTGGTAAATTAATCTGAGAATGATCGATTTAATATCAGTTTTTGCAGGCACTATAAATGCAATGATTTTTTTTTTCAATACTCGGTGGGTCAATCTCTTTTAAATTTCAGCGGAGATAAAAATCGCGAGTTTTTAGCTTGTGTACTTAATAATTCTAACTCACTTCTGCCTTTTTCGATAAACAAAGCATTGTTTAGTATTTATCTTAAGGTTCAAGGATGATTAAAAAAATCGCATTTTCTTATCTAGAATCGTTTTCTAGTTCTAAACCACAAAAAAAGATGCATATTTTTTTTATCCTACACATTTTGAAAAAGAAGTTAATAAATGGTATCATTATTAATGCTAGTATTATTGAACAGATAGGTGGGGGGACATTCAGCTAAGACTGATTGATTTTATATCTATTTTATTAGCGCTGTAAAATTCAAAATATTGCTTTGGGTTTTTTTTTTTTTAGTATAGGTATTTTCATTTCTTAATCATGAATGCAGTTATAAATTTATTTATAGCTCTTAATGTAGTTCTTTATGGAATTAATGATAGTTCTCAATTTCTTGCATCGATTTGTAATCTAAACGTTATGGTAAGGGGAATTGTATCATTCTACTGAATTGAATAAAAGAAACAACATTAATATTTTCCTGGCATTTTAAGACAATAGATTAATAGTTTTATAACATTTCTTTCATCATGAAAACTTCAAAATAATAAAGAATTCAAATCTATCAACTTAATTTTTTTATATTACCTACAACTGATTATAATTTGATGAACATACATCTTGCATGTGGAGATTGAGAATATTTATTATTTTTTAAAAACAGTGTGCCTTTAAATTAGATTTCTACTCTTTTTAATTTCCTGTATTTTCAGTTTTAAAATTAAATTCAGAGTAATCTATATTTTATTAAACAGGTTTTCTAAATTTTTGCATACGACAAATACTTCTTTTGTATTAATTTTCTGTTTTTGACATTTAATATATATATATTTTTTCAACTTTTCTTTTTATAGAATCCCTGGAAAGAGTAACATGATATTTTTTTAAATAAGTTGATTTTTATTTAAAAATATTTGCTTTGTTACGTTCTTTGTTACATATTTAATGTACATAAAAATTTAAGAAAAAGAAGTATTTAACTAAACGGTAAAAATTGCTTTTTAAATTATGAAATGAAATACACTGCTAATTTTTTCAGACTTATAAATATATTTTTTTATGATATATCTAATCGCCTTTTGTGAACAGCTTGTTAATAATGAATTCAGGTTGTGTTTAATTTGATTTATATCTTTTATACACAACTTAGTCTTCATGGGTTCACCAGCAAAACATTTTAAAAATAGGGATATGTATTTAAACGGCACTGTTTTCAGTGGTGTAACTAGGTTTAGTTTCGTTATATTAACATCCCGTTTAGCAGCAACTTAAGAGCTATTTTGCAACGAGCCTTGTAATTTTCAACCGTGTCAGATGACGAGGACGACGCCTGAACCGGCATCTCCCTTTCGAAACTTCCGCCCCACTCTAGCGGGAGGATACTAGGATGGAGAAGTTAAGGCATCATTGATTGTGAAGCAAACCCAAGATTTTATAATTATAGGCCTTTCGGGAGGATCGGAAAGAAAGGGGTAGGTAGAAACAATAGTAATATATTAAAAATTAAATATAAATATATATGTATTATTATTATTATTGAAATCTCAATTTAAAAAAATCCCGTATCCTCAAATATAAAATGTCGCACTTAAAAATAAGTAAATCAAGACGGGCAAAACAAGAAAGTATTCAACATCCTTTAATCAAAATTCTCTGAAAGAGCACTATTAAAATATAGATTTTTGATAATTTTTTGTTGTTGAATATTAAAATTCATGTGTAACAATTTTCTCTTTTGTTTTTTTCGAAGCATTTAATAATTAAGGCAAAGCATTGCTATTTTTTTGGAAACAGTTTTATTTCTATGCATAAGTGTTTATTATTGTATAATCTAAATTCAATGACAAATGTATTCAAAGCTTTTTTTTCTCTCGATCATATTTAGCACAAGCTTTTTGATTCCCTTTAAATGCCTTTTTTTTCAGAGAGAAAACTTTTCTACAAAATATGAAAAAAAAGAACAATCAATCAAAGATATATATTTGTGCAGAAATTTCTATAATAATAAACATTTATTACGTTTTTACACACTCATCGCTTAAAAGTCAACACCGTGCAAATTAACATTGAAATCAATATTGACTAGCTGAGTGACGTAGTCCTGGAGTGTCATAGATTATACCCAAGATACCAAAACTGAGTGGAGCACCGCGAAGACAAAATAGTAAAGAGTTTGTTTCACATTTTGAAGCAAATTTTATTCAAATGCAGCTAATAAATACTACGCCCCAAATACCTTTTACCCTTGTTACGCTATTGTTTAATTCTACATTAAAATACGATAAATAAAAAATGCTTTTTGCTAAATATTTGACGACAAATATTTATTTCTGCCTTCTTGTGCCTGCATGTTTTTAGCTTTAGATATATGGATTAGATAGTTTTTGTGTGGTTCGGAAATACTTCAAAAAACATTCAGTCGATATTGTTACAATAGTGAGTTGGTTTTATACAGTAAACGATAAATTTAATTATATAACTAATATTAGTAATGCAACTTTCTTGCAAATAAAAAATTCTGATGTGCGCCCAGTTACCTTTTGTAGCTCATTTTTAATTTGTGTATTTTAAATTTCTTTTCTTCTTTATTTTTCGCAAAAGAAAATAATACCTTGTACTTTTAGTTATATTTTTTTAAAGTTAAGTCAGTGAAGGCTGCAATAGAATTTCATCTAAAAGTTTGCGAACCTCATATCAAAATGAGTGGATCGAATATCAAGTGGTTTTTTAAGACAAATAAAAAATTTTAAGCGTAAAATTTATTGAAAAATAATTTAAAATAAATTGGATACAAAACAAATCCCATGAAAAGATGTTAGAATAAAGATGTAAAAGGGAAGTGGACACTGCTTTTTCAAATCATTCCACATCTGTAGGGCCTCTTTAGTATTGACTAGTTCCAAGGCTGACTATCGTATTCCAGACCGTTTCCCTTCCCGGAAATCGAGTCATAAACATTGTGAAGAAAGGGACACTGGACAGCCCTCCACCCCCCCACCCCCAAGCAACAAGACACCTGCCGATTTTCAGACGCCCTTCTATGAAAAAGAGTTTCTCTGTTCATTTATTTCGCTGCTTGAGATGGCTTTAACTCAAAACAGCTAACGTAAACTATAATGTTAACTGCATTTTTAAACTACGTGCAAAGGGGCTTTTCCCCCCCATCTGGGGAAGAACCTGTTGAATGTTGCAGAGTGTTAGATAAATATAATTTTGGTGCGTGTCAGGTCAAGTTTCAGAAAGTTATTATCATTTTGCAGCTGTTATTAATATATTTAAAATGTAATGGAAGAACTAAATAAGAATATTTAAAATTTCCTTAAGAAATAATTTAGTTTCTATAGAAATTTTTATTAATTGTCTGAATTATCCACTGCTTATTTAATTAAATGAACTTTATCAAAGTATATGCGTTGAATTTTATCTCGAGCTAAATGATATTTTAAATATCAATCTTAGGTAAAAATTTTTTATCTTTGGTTGCATTGTAATTTAAATAGAAACTTCATTTGCTATGTTTGCATTTGTTTCTAAATATTTAAATTTTAAAAAATACATTACACTAAAGTATTTTATTTTTGAAATAAAATGTTAGCGAGTTACAAATTTTGCTTACATTTTAAGCTGATATATCCAAATTTATATATTTTAAAACCCATAAAGCCTACATTACCTTGCTTAAGTACGTATGCATACCTACTTAAAAGTACATATAATTACCTACATATTATGGGATTTTTTTTGATTAACTCGTAAGATTTCTCAAACAAGATTTTTTAAATATATAATGTGCTTTAGAAAGATCATTAATTTGCATTATTTGTTGCTTTAAAAGTGAATAAAAAATGTACTTTTATCTCAGTAAAATCTCTTTGCGTTCAACATTTCACACTTTAAGTAAAGTAGTAGAGATTCTAAAACTAAATACAAAAAAAAAATAAAAAAATATTCATTGTCCTTTCTCCACCAGCTTAGTACAGTAATCATTTTCCAAGAATTCGCGAATATGGAAAATGACTCATGAAAATATCGAGATTCAAAGCAATTGCATCAAATTGAAGCATTTTCATGTCGTGCATAATTAATGTTAAATTAAATCTAAGTGCAAATTAACAATTGACATTGGTGGTTTAAAAATAGGATTATAATATTACATATATACATACATATATATCCTCTAAAGCTTTATAAATATGAGAATAAGTTCAATATAATTCAATGGTTGCTCAAAAATGAAATTTATTAAATTTTATTATAAGAAAATATTAAATTTGGCTTTTAAATTAATTTGATATTCTGTCAGATATACAAAAGAATATCCCATTGTCTCAGCAAGAATTTATCACTATATATGAAAAAAAATGAAGAACATTTCATCTATAGATAGTAATGATTTTTCCCTCTGAATACCGCCAGAAAGTCATTTTTGTTTTAATTGTGTTTGATTTGCTGAACGGAAGATATATTTTTTAAAGATTCTATAATTGCACGGAGCTGAGTTAGCTTTTCAGTGGGTTAAATACACAACGGGGGGGGGGGGGGGGTTTCTACAAATTACGATTTTTAACTTTTTATATTGTTTCACGACTTTTTGAAATTAGAGATTCATTATTATATTATTAATGTATTATGTTAGCGAAATAATAATTTGTTAATATAAAAAGCTTTTAACCTTATCAGTGACTGTGTTCACACTTTTGCTACCAAAAACACCACATTTAACTGCGTCTCATACATACACAAACGAGGACGATTTGTTACAAAGTTTGTTTAAAACATGGCTTAGGAGTTTTGCAAGACAAAATTTATCAAATTAACTATACATGCCCGATCTTGTACACTTTGTTGTTAAAAAAAGCAGAAGATACTTTATATTAAATTGACAATTTCGTTATTCGCATTTCAGTTTTAATAATGCTTGAAGGAGTAAAATCCATTTGTTGAAGAAAAGGTAAATTAGTTTAAAAAGTATGCTTAAATGCAAATATTATTAGTTTTTATTTTTGTTAAGCATGTAGTCCGAGATAACTGAAAATGAAATTGATATTTTATATAAACCAAGAAAATATTGAAAAATAAAACAATTTTCTTAACATTAATGCAAACGACATTATTGACGACTTGTAAAAAAAATACTGATTGGAATTCTATGTCAAATTTTAGGTTCTGTGTTATACATTCAAAAAAAGTGTTTATATTTGGATGAATTTTTATTCATTGCACAAAAGTATTTTTAAAAAATATGGAGGAAAATTTAACAGTCATAATGAATTTACAATATCCCTTTTTTTAGCATTAAAAGGTTTCGTACTTAATAAATGATCAAATAGATTTGTAAAGAAAAAAAAAAAGAGATTCAGAAAATCCACCCCAGTCGTTTCAATCCATGTTTTCCTATTCGCAACGCTTCCCTCTCTTGAAGCTTCATCATTGGCCTTCCTTTCTTTGTTGACAACAAATAGCGCAACAGCAGGAGTCCACCTCTTGGAATTTCTGAACGGAGGGACGTTCCATTCTTCTTGCGCGATCGTAAAATCACTCAGGGCTTTGAGGCAGTTGAATTCTTACACCAGCTGGGCTCAGAAAATTAAACAAAGCTTATCTAGCACATTGAGTAGAAATAAAACAATTATTTTTTTGGATTAGATTTGCTTTTTAAAAATAACGTTCCATTTTGGAACTACATGACAGGGACCTGTAGGGGCCCTTAATAAATTCGAGATTCAATGCGTCCATTCCCCACCCTTAATGAAGAGGAAAGCCATTATAAGTTGGTCGTTATGCGCGTAACTTAAAAACTGCTTATATAAAGATTAAATCAAAATTAATATAAACCTCTGGTTTAGAAGGGAAAATGGGGCCCAGAAATTTGCATTGCCTAAGGGCCCCTACAGAACTTAATACGGACCTGATTGTGGGTTTACGAAAATTTTTCACGTAGCCTGCAATCATATTCTATGACAGGGATGGCGAACCAATGGCACGCGTGCCATTGATGGCACGCGACACAATATTTTGGGCACGCCACCGATCACAAAGTTCACTATGAAGCATATTACGAACGAACGCGAGTTGATCCTACGCTACGGTTTTCAGAATGAATAACATTAATGACTCGCTTAGAAACCGTTTGACAGATGACTCCAGTTCAGCATGCATTCTGCTAAAAGTAACATCTTACAACCCTAATATAAGTTATTTGTCATCTAATCTGCAACAACAGAAGACACACTAATGTTACTTTAATTTGAATTACGCGTATAACTGAGACATTGCAAAATGTATTTTTTTGTAGTAAATAAAGAGTTTTGAGTTGATAGTATTTATAGTATTATTATTTTCCCAATAATAACGAAGTTTGACAGAAACTGTGGTTTCAACCCCAAAATTATTTGACGGCACGTCTATGACCTCATTAAACATTTTTTAGAAAAAATGGCACGTTGCTACATAATGGTTCGCCACCCCTGTTCTATGATATCCCCATGTTTTTTTTTTTGTTTTTTTTCCCCTGAATTTGGATCCGCAACAAGCATTTTAGGATAAAACGGGATGTAAAAAAATTTTCCATTTGAAAAGTGGTGGCGAGAAAAAAAATAGTTTAAGATAAGACAAAGTTAATAAAGTAGAGAATTTTTTTGCTAAAATTTATTATATAATAATAAATTTTAATACAGTAATACAGTTTGCCATATTTTTTGTCACATTTTAAATTAATAAATTTTTCAGTCTGAAATTATTTTAAGAACATGCTTCTTGATTGTCAGATACTCTTGGACTTAATATATGTAAATAACAAATAATATGAAGAGAAAAAAAACTGCGGCTTTGGCCATGGTAGATCTGCAAGATCACAATTGAGATTTCAGTTTTGAGATGAGTGATTAAAGTCGAAACTTCATTAATCCCTAAATCTGATTTATTGCCACACAGGAAAAAGAATATGTTAACATCAAGTTGAACTCGTGAATCTACATTTTAAAAGCTGAAAAGCTTCCTTCGTCAAACTCTTTTTAATATTAATAATAATAAAAAAAAAGCCAAACAACTTTTTTCATTGCCTTTAGACTCTTAAATCTCAACTATCACATTTTTAAAAATTTAAATCATGACATAAAAAAAACTTCATCCAATAAAAATTATTCTTAATTAAATCGGCTGTTTTAATATTTAATTACTGAGACCAAATTTCTAGCCTAATAAAGATTACATTAAAATTTAGCTGGAAATGAATGAAATTTAAAATATAATTCCTCTTCACTTCTTTTGTCTTTTTTTAAAAATTCCATACCCATATTTTAGTTAATTTTATGCTCTTGAATTGTTTATGTTCAATTTTTGAACGAAAAGTGTTAAATTCTTATCTTAAAGTCTATCTTAACGGGACTATTTTGAGTGATTACCAAGTCGAGATTCGCATATATTGTGCTTTAGTCTCGGTGCCTTAACTGCCGAGAAATTCTCAAAGACATAATTCAGCATTGTTCAAGTTGACATTCAGTATTTCTTTCAACAACTCGGAATCTCTCGCTCATAAATAGTTTTCAGAATTCGTTGTGAATTTGTGATATTTTTCAAAAGAAAAAAATCTTTTGAAATTATTTTCAAATGGTTATAAATAGGCTGAATTATCAGGTCGTTTATTTAAAAAACAATAGCTACAGACTTTCCGCATTTTCTGGTCCAGGAGTGGCGCCAGAGGGGGGGACCGGGGGGGCCCGGGCCCACCCGGTCGGGGGGGCGGGGCCCCCCCCCTCGGGGGAAAAATTTGTATCCCGTCGGGGAAAATTTTTGTACGGGGTATTCAACTGTAGTTGATAAATAATAATCTGGCGAAAATTTGAGACCAATATCATTACACTCGTCCCCCCTGTCGGGGAGATCGTGCCCCCCTATCGGGCAAATCGACCGTCCCGTCGGGCAAACTCTAGCGCCATTCCTGTTCTGGTCACTAAATTTTCCATAAGATTTTTGATACTCATAGAAAAGCTACATTTTCAATTAAGTTAAAAAGAGCTTTAAATAATGATATTTATTATTCTGCAAATGATAAGCACATTTTAAAACAAGTTACATCGAAAAATTATAGTTGCACGCCAGGACATTTTTTCTCCTGAGAGAAAATAATAACTAATTTCTCCAATCATACATCTTTAGAATTCTCTCAATTCCGGAGAAAAAGCGTGAGAACAACTTCACAGTCGTCGGGAGGTCTAGCAATGAGAAGATAATTGTGAATCGAGAGGAGGTGTGAGATGTTAATGGGTTTTATTATTAAGATAACGAGTGAGCCGTATCTGTGAGAAATTGTGATAATTGTGTTAACAACGCCCAGTAAGATTTTCTCTTTCTGCCTTGAAATGTGATAATCAATCCACACGCAAATTTAAATTACTTATATTAAGATTTTGAGAAAAAATTTAAATTATGTTCCTAAAAATACTTATATTACGACTTCAATGATCGTTGCCCCATGCATGTCGCACCACTTACTTCGCATGACGGAATTTATAGATAACTATTTAATAACCCCGCGTTGCTCGGGATGCATATAGGCATTCTGTACTCGAGCAGAGCACCATTGTAACTTTGGAGGGCTCTGATTGGACAAGCGAATCTGACGCCACTCTTCTGCACACCGCATCAACAGTGAGACACGCGCATCTTGTTTCAAGTTCTTCCATATTCTTCTATCCATGAATACACATCGGAAACACTTTTAAGGTTGCTTCGAACGATGGTTTCATCTTCAACGATTTTAACAACTTCGTTTACAAAAGAAGGGGGAAGATTGGAATTCTGAATAGCCATGGCGTATTACACAAAGAACATTTCGCTATCGCTAGTTGAAAGAATAAGGCAGAGCGTGGTGAAAGGTAAACAAACAACAAAGCATAGTTCCGTCAGATTCGCTTGTCCAATCAGAGCCCCCCCAAAGTTACAATGGTGCTCTGCTTGAGTACAGTATGCCTATATGCGCTCGGGATCCATATTTTTTCATAAGCCCGTCTCCGATTTTTTTTCTTATAAAATTGTGTTATATCTAATTATTTTTTCCTATATCTTATTTACTTTTTTTCTTTTTATTTTATCAAAACTTTACTGTGACCCGGGGCCCCGATCGCTAGAAGAACACTTATAGATTTTGACTTGTCAGTCATTATTTTTGAAGCGATGAAATTAAACATACTTTTGATTACTATAATTATTATTGTAATTAGTTAATTAGTTTTTGGCGATATTTAAGAAGCTTTGAATTCAATAATCTTAAATTTATAAATTAAAATAAATATAATAATTATAAAATAAATAAATAAAATAATAAACGTTTTAAATTTCATCAAACAATACTGACGCCGGAAATATTCTGCACAGTCTAATTGTTCATTAAAAATATATATTGTTTCAAAGCTTAAAGTACATGCCTTTTTTTTTACAAACATCTCACATTTTTATTCAAACCATACTATTATGATGTAATAAAAATACCATATTTGAAGATTTTATTTCAACTAGAAAGGATTGAAAGGAAATTTACGTTTGCTAGGGAAAGACCTCGTCATTTTGAACCGAGGTCAGATGAAGAGGACGACACCTGAGTTGTAAGCCCCCTTTCGAAACTTCCGCACCACACCGAGGGAGGACGTTTGGCCCCCTGCGTATTATTTAGCGTGCAACAAGAGCCCTTCAGTCTCGAAACTGAGACCTTATTACTAGGCCACTGTGTCCCCAGAAATTTATGAAACATATTCAACATTATGAAATAGGAATGCAAAATAATAAATTTTTTTCCCTGCTAGTTATTTCACACCAAAAGATATATATTTCCAAATGCTTCTGAATTTTTAAAGGGCTTTGGATAAAGGTGTCTTAGTAAAACAATAATTAATTAAAAATAATTGTTGGTAAAATATTCATATATGCCGTATTGAGAAAAATTGCGTTTAAAATTAAGTAAAAAATGCTTTTTTTTAAATACATTCATACTTGTAATAGCTCCAAGAACATGAAATTAAGCACACTTACTTAAAAATGAAGGCAGGTGAGTTAAAATTTAAGAACTAATTTCTTGTTTTTGAATAAAATGAATGAATGATATGAAGTGAAAGAACTCCAATCAGCCTGCAAGTTTTGTTGAATTTCAAAAACAAATTTTTTCCTTCGCCGAAGGCATTTTTTAGATCAGTCGTCTAGTAAAAATTAATTGTACGACTCTCTTATCTACATGCAGGGGCGAAAGAAGTTTTAGCCTAGTAAAAAACTATCTGCGGAGCTACCATGGCCAGAGAAAAAATTAGACAGTCTTTGAAATTTATGTTTTTAATTCTTTATTTTCTATTATTGCTCGTCGTTGCGACAGACAATTCTTACTATATTAAAATTACAAATAATTTATTAATCCAAATAAGTATTCATTATAAGTGAATTACTTAATTAATACTTAATTACTTTTAACTAAATATAAAATTAATTATTTGTTATTTTAAAGTTATATTAGAGAAAATTTGCTCGTCGGAAAATGCCTGCAGCGCGCCTGCTTGTGCTAATCCATCACTGTGCCAAATTTGGATATTTTATATAAAAAGTATGTATTAAAGTAATGTATTTTTTATTATATATTTGATGCCGGAATTTCATACAAAGTATGAAAATAAATATAAGACTGTTTAAGAGTGACAGAATTTAAACGAAAATGTATCTCCCTAAATCTATAACGAAATTTTATAAAATGAGTAAATGGAAAATGTATCCATTATTCACCAATAATTATTGGTGAATGAGACCTGATTGTTGTCATTCATTCACTAATAATGAATGAAAATTTTAACATGCAGATATCGCAATGATCCAAAATGTATTTTCAGAGCATAAATGGTAGTCAGAATTTGTATTTGACTTTCAGTCTTTATTATGATACATCTCCAAAAAAAAATATTTATTTGATAGTTAATAAAATTCTCAAAATATTCTTAAAGGTGTTGTTAATATAGTTGCATTAAAAGGAAATAAAAAAATCATAATTAAAAATATATCACAGATATAAAAGTTAATAAAATAACGGTAAATTTTCTGAAAATTATCATAAAATATTCTCATCTTTTTAGTTTGTGTGATAAAAGAAAAAGAAAAAATATCGGCAAATGTTACTTTTTCCAATCGTCTGTTTCATTGAAATAATTAATCAACCCATTCATCAGTGTATCAAATTGGCAATTAAGAGGAGAGAATGAATGAAAGAATGCGATCGAAATACATTTCAAGGCCGCTACAATTTGCAAGATAACATAATTTTCAGAATATTGATTTAATAAAACTAAAAAAAAGCATTACATTTATACTGCCTATAAAAATCTGATTTAAAATCGATCATTCTCAGGTTAATATATCAATAAAGTTTGCCAAAGTAATCAATTAATTTTTTATACGATGCTGTTGTCCAATCCAATTTCTGACTGTCCTTTAAGTAAAAAAAATAAATAAAAATAGCCATGCGTTTCAGAAAACGATCAACCACAATAAGTCTATCTATATGGTCTGCTGAAGTCACACCGGGAGGAATGAAGAAAATAACTCTCCCCTTGCTCCTATGGGCTGGAAGCTGGAACGCTTATTCGTTTTCCTCTTCGAATTACAAAAGCTCCGTAATCATTCAAAAACGCATATCACAACAAGAAGGAGGATTCACAGAAAGACTTATTGAACCGCGATCGGGGAAAATTGCGATCAGGAGGAACAGGAAACTGCGAAATGTGATAAAATAATAGGGAGGTGGTGTAAGGTGATCTGCTATGACCAAAGACCCAATACCGTGGATCATAGATCTGCACGGTGAAGACGCTGCTCCCCCTCGACCTGAGTGGGTGAGTTGATGCCCCCCCCCTGTGTGGGGAGGGTAGTTCATACATTTGTGAGAGTTTTTAGATTAGCATTTGATGGCGCCATCTGTTAATAGTATATAGAACTAAAACCTTACAAAAGTATATTAAAAGATATGAAATTAAAATTAAAAAAAATCACTTTATGCACATTTAATTAAAGATGACTGAATCACACCTTTTTGACTGTAGTATTTATCACTGGTATTTGTGATTTTTTGATATTACGTAGAAAATAACAGTTCGTCAAATATTCGTCATCCCTAGTGTATGGTTATCTGCGCGGTGAAGCGTTACCTGCTTATCTGGAAGATTCTGTTTCCCAGGGGTGGGTTGTAGTGATGACTCCCTGTGTGGGGAAGGTAGTTCATGCTTTTGCTGGCGCCATCTATTGACAGTATATAGAACTAAAAATAAAATCTCGCAAAATTAAATTAAGAAAAGAAATTAAAGTAAAAAAAGCGCTTTGCGTACATTTTATACAAATGACGGGGAGTATAGGGAACGTCTGGATGATTTCGTTGTCGCCAATTTGTTTACGTTGGGAGGTCGCCAAACCTCCCTACTGCTAATCGGCGCACAGCTCTCTGGCAAACCCTGCGTAATGCTAAATGCGCAGTACCGAATGCTTCATACGCATTGATACATGCATAGCTTTGCGATGTATCACTCCGCCGTACGAACGAGCAGACAATTTTTACCTGTTCCTGAAAAAACTGCAAGAGATAATATATAATGCAAATACAAACAAATAAATAAATACAATGAAACAGGAGGTAAAAGGAGAAAGGACTCTCTTGCACGATTTATTTAATAATTAGTTATTTAAATGTACTGCATTTTAATCTATGTTTTTTCGATTGATCTCTACCAAAAGTAAATTTAAGTGACCAATTTCTGAACTTCAAGCGAGGATGCTTTACGCATTTTGAAAAGGGAGTACAAAAATATAATAATAAGCAGTGAAAAAATGGATAACTAAAAAAATATGCAAAATTCAGTTAGAGATTTTAAACTGACTTTTTCCTTCACACAATGAATTTTATTCTATGTTTTAAACTAAATGCCATGTGATTAAAAAGTATTTTATCTTATGGGTTTGGTTGGATTTACATCCATCAAAAAATTATTTTTCCAATATGAATTGTTTATAATTTAAGTCCAGCAAACATTTAAAAATTAAACATTATATATTTTTAAATTGCATATAATTAAATATACTTTGAATTTTTCAGTAGAAAAAAATTTACTTAAAAAATTTCTTAAAGATAAAAACATATTAAAATATTTTCCTTACAAAAGTTTATGGTTTCAGTACATATATTTTAAAAACCACTGTAAATAAATATTTATTTGCTAATAGCAAAACTAGCAGAATAATTTTAAGCACTGCAAAAAAATTATTATTTTTGAATTCAAACAGAGCTAACTGCTCATCAAATATTTTTGCACTACGCCGTACGAACGAGCAGACAATTTTTACCTGTTTCTGCAAAACTGGGTCTCGGCCGTAAGCGAAAGCTGAATAAAGCCTGTAAAAAACTGTAAGAGATAATATATAATGCAAATACAAACAAATAAATAAATACAATGAATTAGGAGGTAAAAGGAGAAAGGCACTCTCTTGCACGATTTATTTAGTAATTAGTTATTTAAATGTACTGAATTTTAATCTATGTTTTTTCGATTGACCTCTACCAAAAGTAAATTTAAATGACCAATTTCCTGAACTTCAGGCGAGGATGCTTTACGCATTTTGAAAACGGAGTACAAAAATATAATAATAAGCAGTGAAAAAATGGATAACTAAAAAAATATGCAAAATTCAGGAAGAGATTTTAAAAAAAACTGGGAATAAGAGATTAAAAAAAAAAAAAAA
>BGPR01004646.1:42783-107655 GCA_013235015.1 Araneus ventricosus | reverse complement strand
GTGCAATTATCGATGGAGCGCGGCCCTTGGCCGTCTTCTGTTGCGATTGCTGCGGGGGTCGTATGCAGGGATGTTTTGGATTGCAGTGTTGTCGCTTGCATCGATTTTCCTAAATGCTTTTTCAGCTATTCTCTGGAAGTGCTCCTGGATGGTTGGGAGACACAGGTCTTTCCTGATATTGTTGTTGCGAATGTACCAGGGCTGTCGGGCGATGAGCCTGACAGTTAGGTTTTGGAGTCTCTCAAGGGTTTACATGTGGACTTTTGCCGCGGCTCCCCAAACCGGGGAGGCGTAGCTAATGGGGGGCGCAACATGGACTTATAGAGTAATAATCTATTACCCAGCGAGAGTTTGGATTTTTTCCCAATTAGCGGCATCAAAATTGCCCTCGACTTGAGCTTAGTCTTAATATTAGATATGTGCTTTTTAAAAGTCAGCTGTTTATCTAGCGTAATACCAAGATATTTAACTTCGCTGGGGGTAGCTCGTCGAAAAAGTTTTTTTTGGGGGGAGGCAGTTTCTTAGCTTTTGTGAAATACATAGCCTGGCACTTGTCTTTGTTGATCTTGATCTTCCATTTGATTAACCATCTCTTCAGTTCGGCCAGGTGGTTGTTTAATTTTTCCACATTGATACGTTTTACAGGGCCCGTGCACATGATCGCAGTGTCATCGGCAAATAAGCATATTTGCGTGTCAGGCATTTGACGGATATCATTAATGAAAATATTGAAGCAGTGGGGCCCAAGTCTCGACCCTTGGACCACCCCCGCCTCAGTTGTCCTTGGTGTGGACAGCTCATTTCCCACTCTGACCACGAATTCTCTGTTTTTCAGGTAAGACTGAATTAATAGGATCATTTGCTTTGATATTTTTAACTTATGTAGCTTGTAGATAAGCCCGTCTATCCACACTGTCAAATGCCTTTGCAATGTCGATGAATACTGCGGCCGTGTCGGAATAGTCATTAAATCCTTCCTTGATGTGTTCCGTCATTCTGATGAGCTGTTCCGTAGTGGACAACTCTTTCCTGAAGCCGACCTGGGAGGGGATTAATTTGTCCGCCGTCTCTGCCTCCAGGCGATTGAGTATGATCGATTCCACTAACTTGCTGAGTGATGACAATAGGCTGATGGGACGGTAGCTGTCTGGGCGTTCTTCCCTGGCTTATAAATTGGGACCACCACCGCAGTTTTCCAGCTTTTTTTTTTTTTTTATCAGAAAGTGGCTTTGTTTGATTATACAGTTTATCAGGTAGGTTATCCTGACGATTGTTCTCTTGGGAAGATGTTTAAGCATGAGATTGGTAATTCGGTCTTTGCCTGGACACTTCCTGCTTTTAAGTTTTCCAATTTCCTCAGCCACCTCTGCCGGGGAACAAAGCTTAATTTTGTTCATTGCCGGTTTCCTGTTTATCAATTTAATTCTTCTCTCAACTATGAATTCCGTGGGGGGGAGGGATAGGTCGTTATTTTGAAATTGCAAGGCTAGGTTATCAGCGATTGCCTCTGCTTTTTCAATATCTTTGTATGCTACTTGGTGAGTTGTAATAATTGGGGGCATTTTGGTTCTATCATTCGTGTAAGTTTTTACTAGTTTCCAGAGGGTATCGTCACCTGGTTCGATACCAGTAATTAGGTTGGTCATTTTTTTTCTCGTTATGGTCACGGTAGAGCTTGCTCGGGTATTTCTGGGCTCCGTTTAATTTATTTTTATCGGCAGGGTGCCTAGTCCTTTGCCAGATTTTTTTGCATCGGTTCCGTTCCCTAACCTGCTGATTAATTTCATCTGTGACATCTCTATTAACGAGTTTTCGCCAGGAGCCCGATTCCTTAAATGCAGTGATGATCCAAATATGATTTCTACCCCCTTAATTTGACAACAAAAAAAAAATGAATTTACGCTACTCGGACCCCATACTAAATAGTAAAATAACGAAAGGACCACCGGCACATAAATACCCTTTTTTTTGCAAAACAATAACTTCGTCAAGACATTAGTTCGTACTTCTTAATTACATGACGTTTAACATACCTTCACGTTCCTCTACGTTATTTTTTTCTTCTCCAGAAATCCTCCCCTAAACCTGAACTAAAAGTTAATGTCCCGTCTTAGATTATGGCTGCCGATGTCCGGTTAGAGTTAACACATCGATCTTAGAAAAATATTAAAAGAAAAACACTTATCTTAAACGCCAGACGACACCAAGGCTCGATCCAGGACTCATGGAAAGTAGAATCTCAATACGGGACCGGAACAGCATCCATCGAGAAGGCAAAGGAGCCTGGGAGGTTGCAAACCAAGTCCACCCTGTTAGCCTATCTTTTGGTCCGCCGAAAATGGAAAGTTGGACAGAAATCGCTCAAAAAAATCTCAAACGCACTGCTTAGAGACTGCTAGGGACTTGTGCGTTGCTCGAGAAAGTTCTTGGATGTGGACGTGTCCACACGCCAGTGGCACAAAATAATGAACGTTGGTAAACAGGAGATTCCGCCAGTAAGTGGCATAGCCCTTAGCCGACCTCGTTGGACGCTACCGCAATCTACCTGCTTTTTTTTTTTTTTAAATATCCGTCCATTTTACCCAAAAATGCAGATCACGGGTTCACCGGCATCTGATGCTTCGAGATAGCAACATCGTCGCAAACTACATCGCTCTATTTCTTGGATGAATCAATAGCAGTCCATTTTACACAAGATCGCTGATCTCCGTTTCAAAATCTGATCGATGCACTTGGATCGCTGCCTCTAACCCTCCATCCTATGCAATGTCCTGCGCCAACGCTGAGCCGTTCCGCAAATTCCTGCCCCACCGCTCGGGGATCTGGTTGTCAAACCAACTCAAACGAGAAGAGCCAAGAGACAGATTTTTCCCTTACAACCCCTTAAGTACTGTGGGTGAACCCACGTCATCGTGACGAAAGCGCTTGACCGCTATTGGTCAAGAGACCCATTCTCTCTTTGGGAAGACGCGTGATGTCATGCTTTTTCGCCCCTTTCAAAGTTAGCCATCTTGGACCCCTCCTAAACCGGAAATTCAACAAGTCGGCGCCCCTCTAAGCGCTAAAAATCGCGATTTACCCCAGCCTTGCTACTGCTTTGATGGAAACGAGAGAATTCATAGAGAAAAGAAAAACCAGTTAAAGAACGCATTAAATTAAAAACCCCCATCCTGAACACATAAATATACATAAAAACCCATTTAAAACACAGAAAATAAATTCAATTGAAACACAATTAAATCCTCAACTTAAAATGTATCAAACCCTTTCATTGACATATGAACATAAGGCATCTAAGAGTAAAAACATGAACATTCAAAAAGGAATTAAGTAACCAAAAATAAACTCATTTCAAGTACTTACTAGTTGTACTGATATTTTACACAACAAGGGTAATTCATTTGACACTCCATTAAAAAAAACACTAAAAATATAAAGCCAATTCATTTGACATATGAATCAGAGAAAAAAAGAAACTAGTTGTGTCATTTTCAAAAGTCTCTTTAAAACCCACCCAATAGAGTCCATGTAAAAATTTGAAAGTTCTCTTCACATTACACACATACTTTCCATATGATATAGTAAAGCAATTGAACAATGCCTTTGAGTGCATTTAGAACGAGCAAATTGACAAATAAAAATTGACATACCAATGACTTGTAGTGATTTCTTTTTGTAATTAAAAAAATATAAAATGTGATTTACAAAAACTTCCCTAAAAAATATAGCATCACTGCACATCCACTTTACTATATAGAAGTATATTTTATGGCCTCGGATACCGTTTTCTAACTATGAACCTGTTTACTGATGGCTCTAAAAGCGGAGGTCATGTGGGAACAGCCGTTGCCATGGGGAATACAGTAGTATCTGAAAGATTGCAGAAGTTCTGTTCTGTTTTTGTCTCGAAAATATATGGCATTTATTTAGCCTTAACGAAAATGGACAGTTTTAATAAAAATTTTATTGTATATACTGACGCAGAGAGCAAAGAGATTGAAGCATTGAAAAAATTAAACACTCTCAGCCACCCTTTAGCACTTAAATGTGCAGAAATGCACCAATATTTAACAGAAAAGGGTTTGAATATTGGCTTTTTTTTGGATCCCAGGCCATGCAGGCATTTCAGGTAATGAGAAAGCCGACCAGGCGTCTAAAACTGCGTTTCTAGTAGTAACTTATTGAAAAGATAAATTATCTGTGCTACGTACGAATCGCGCGTTTCTGTTCGTTTGTGAATTTAAGTTTCGCGCCTTTATACCGCGTGATAAACGTCATCGTATTTTGATGCATTCAAATATCTAAGCAATATTCTTTCTGCAGAAAAGATTATTCCTCGATGACGGAAAAAAAGAAACGAAAATAAAAGAACGATGTGAGATTTCTCGTGAAAATTATAGTTATTTAAATTAAATTTTTATCTTTAGATCACGTGACATATACGACGTAATATTGTGATACGTAAAATGCAAACATTTTAACAAAAGTCGAATACGCAGTAGAAATCCTCGTTACGTGAACGTATCTCGTTGACATTGGAAACACATTTCAGATAATTTCGTATTTTTATTTGTCTGTATATATATTCAACAGCTATTTTATTAATTTTAACATAGGAAGTACACATTCTGTTGGAATTTTCGACTTCATATTGACAAATGCCTTTCTCTGGAGAACGAGTCGGAATTGCCCAGTTTTAATCAATTTATCGTTTCACACGCTTAATCTGGTTATTTCTTTTAAAACTAGAATATTCATTGAACGGTTGAGGATGAAATGTTTCTTACAAAAATACTGATCCGAGACTTCAGGCACGTGTTTTTCTAAATTAATATAAATAACTATTTATTCAAACATATGTTTCACCTTTTTTTCAAAGAATTTTGTATTTGCAAATTTAGATAGATTCTTAGAAATTCTTTTCCACTTCTCAGTACCCCTACAGTCACTTTGGGCTATGTGGCGTTTATCAAGTTTTTGAGCAATGTGAACAGATTCAGAGTTCAATTCATTCTATTCTGCACTAAGTTTATTGAAGCAGCCTAAATTGAACTCGCCTATTATTGAAATTCGAGCCGCCGTTTAGAAACAAAAGCTTCTTTTGGGCAATTTTTCCAGAAAACACTATGAATGCTTTCATTTCCATTCTGGGTTTTTCTCTTCTTGCCAACAGCTCGCTGTTTGCAAGCGTTTGATACACTAGCAGTATTTTTGCAGAACTTGCTCTGACAATTTTGTCTTCATTGACGAATGAGACTTTGGCTTTTTATTGTTAGTCAATGCCCTCTGATAAAAGCATGTCAAATCAGTTGGGCATTTATTATGCTTAGGTGCTTTATCTGTCGATGAACTGTGGGACAATGAAGCATGTATTGCAGTTTTCATCATCTTCATATCAGGGACATCGTATTTTATAGCTTTCCTGTAAAAGTTTGTAAGTTTTTTTTTAATATAATGCTTTCTTTCAAGCTTTCCTCTGTTGCGACCTCCAATTGTGATACCTTTACCTCGCCACTCTTTCACTTTATTGCGAAGTCCTAGATGTGTCCTGCCAACAATATCTGATCTGATTTTCAGATTTACCAGCAAAAGTTCTAAAAAATCTCATGCACATTGGCAGAGTGCTTAATTAGTATATATATACAATATAAATCCAAATATAACTAGTATATAATCATACAGAAATAAAGTAAACAAAACATGTCAAGAATCAAATTCTATACTAAGAAGTCATTATTTGAACAATACATCAATTTTAAATAAAATCTAATAAATTGAAATTACTAAAGATACCGTAAACAAAAAAAAAATCAAGTTTAAACATATATGTCAACAAGTGACAGAACACTATTATTAAAAATAATGAAATAGGCAATCCAAGTAAATGGAGTTTTCAACAATTAATATAGCAGCTTGGCTGTGGACAAGATTTAGCCAGGTTAAATGAATTTTGTTGTATAAACCATCCCTGTTACTATTGTTGTTGAAAAAACAAACAGGGTAATTTACCCTAAAATGAAAGAATTTAGAAAGAAAAGTCTTATACTAACCCTAACAATAAAACATAACTGTATAGAAACGACAAAATTTCATGATAAAAATATGTAAATAACATTATATTGCACTAAAGACAGTAAATATATAATTCAATAAAATACCCATACTTTTCATTAAACATAAACTAATTCGTCTACTCTTAAACTTACCAGAATTCATCTCTTTCAATATAGCCCGCCACGCACATTGACATCACATGTTGCCACAACCAAAATTCTTACCATGAATCAGCATAATTGACCAAATAATATAATTAATTTTTGATATCATGGATTAGTAAGATACCTATATTAAAATTCTCAACCATATTAAAATATATATGTATTGTAATACACTTTTTAGATGTAAATATATAGTAGCATTAGAAGTAAACAATAAAAGTCCGGAATTCTATCAACTAAAAAACATTATAAACAACATTCTTTGATAAATATTGCTGTCGTTTAACGATACTTGATGTGTGGATTTTTTCATTCAAACTTTAACTTGGCTGTTATTCCGGCATCTTCATAAAGCTGTCGATGCGAAAAAATTATGTAATGCAATAATGTTTTTATGTAATGCAGATTTGAACATAACAATTAAGCAAACAATTTTTCTTAGTATTGAGCCGATGAAGATTTTTTAGCAAAATTCATAAATTCAGATGACTAAATTGAAGTAATTCATTCATAAAGACCATGAACTAATGATTAATTATACGGGTCATGGAATTAATTGCCGAAGAACTTTTTATACTTGTTTTGAAATATTACAGATAAGACATGCGATTAAAAATAAAAATGCTAGAAGTTAGTTCGGTATGGTAAAATTTTTAAAATTAAATTTTATGGTATGGCAGGATGCAACGCGGAATCCAACATTACAATTTTTGCATTCAAATCTTTATTATCTTCGCACACGTGTGCCGTTTTTATTAATTTTTAATGAGCCCACAAGACACTTCATTGATTTTTCTTTCTCTATTCGCTTTTATCAATATAAGATGGGAAATGTCAGGCGAACGACATTTTCGTCAGATTTAGTTAATGGACCCCGGCGGGTAGATGGATTTTAGACTGATACTTCAATTAATCTTTCGATTAATTTCATCCGAAATTAAACTTGACTGTTTCCTCCATTCTATTTGAAGATTACAAGTAGCAAAAGATATTTTTGTAATATTTCCGTTGCTGGGTAGTATGACAAGCATTGATCAGATTTGTCTACTCCACCCATTGTTGTAATCAGCTACGGCTTCAGGCTTAAGCTTCAATGATTTTTACTTTTTTCTTTAACATTTCCTATTTAGATAATAGAAGAAAATAATTAAAGAAGTAGTTACTATTTGTTTTTATTTGTTACGCAACAGAAAGCTAAAATTTTATGCAGGATGCGGCAAAAAACCCGGCCAAACAATTTTAATGTAACAAATAATAAGAGTTGACTTTTTACTAATAAATTTAATTGGTTTCAAAGTGGCCGCCTTTTGCAGCGATGCAGAGGCGCAAATTTTCAGCAATGGGCCGCAAGTATTCTGCCTTTAATCTATCCCATTCCCGCCGAATCGATTTCTTTACAGAGTCCAAACTTTTGTGTGGTTTAGTGCAGGCCCTAGACTCCAAAATGGACCGTACACTGTAATCCATGGAATTGCGATCTGGCGAGTAGGGTGGCCATTCTGCAGATATCATCATGTCCGGAAAATGCGCCTTCCACCACTCTTGTGTCTTTTTGGTCTTGTGAGCTGGTGCGGAGTCTTGTTGAAGCGTCCAGTTTACATTGCCGACGTCCTTTTTCGGCCATGGAAGTACACCAGCTTCTAGAATGTCCCGACGGTACAATTGTGATTTATTTTAACGCCCACATCTACAAAAACCGGAGGTTTTTGCCGCTTGCGCAAATTCAGCCTCAGACCATGACCGACTTTGGATGTTGGCGAGGTGCTTGGAGCGTCTACATACCAGATCCTATCGTTCTGGGACTTACACTTACTCGATTTCAATTTAAAGTTAGCAGTCCTGAATCTTTGAAATACTATTTCTAATCTCCCTAAATGTTCTTGTACTGTTTTCGAAGCAACTAGAACATCGTCGATGTAACAACCTATTTGCAGTTCAGACAAGCCAGCCAGAACAATGCTCATCAATCTCTGGAAACTGGAATTTGCCTTTTTTTTAATACCAAATGGCAAGCGTTTAAATTCAAAAAGACCAAATTCAGTCGTTATGCCTGTGAAATGAGCAAAAGAGGGATGCGTCTTCATTTGATGGAACCTTAGGCTTTCTGCTGATCCCTTCCATCCCTCGTCGGCAAACGAACCAACAGTTCCTGGCATAAGATGTAGCAATGAAGATCATTGTTGACAGTGAATACAACAAATTCACTAATGACATCACCAGCGCTAATCTTAACTACAGTATTATCTGTTTTTCCAGCACTTGTGTTGTCTTCGCTATGATACATGCTAGAGTTCATGATTATTCTTTTGTCTTCTGAGACCACTTGAGGAACAGCTCCAATTGCAGAAAGTGCAGGCGTACTTCAGTTTTATTGAAGGCCCTTGACACTTTCTCTTTGCCAAGCATATTTATACCAGAACCAATAGTCCTGCAGTTCTTCAATGGATTATTCGAATGCGGGAACTCGTAAAATTTTGTCACCTTTCCAGAGTTATGCCCTTGACTGAATAGGTATTCCAACTTCTTTTCCATAGAAAATCTATTCAAAATTTGCAACGGAACGTCTTTTGCTGAAGTTACGAGATTTAACATTTTTACATTACCGCCTTCGAATATAAAAGCTGAATGAACCCAAAGGTTACCCAAGTCTCGCACACTTCAAGTCATGTGCAGCATCTGGTGCACATTAAAAGTCGTGGCCTCATGTCCAAAAAGTATTTCTGTCTTGATGACAAATTCTGTCAACATTTTCTCAACGCTGCTGATGTCATCTGGAAACATTGTATCCTGAAGGAGCATGAACACTGAATTTGAGAACAAAGATAAATGCCGAATAAATTTGTCAGGAAGGATACCGTGGAGGGCATGGTGCAGCATAGTATAAAAGCCACGTCTTCCATTCATGGGCTTTTCAAAATTTTCTATCCGTAATGGATCTGGGCAAACGAGTGAATAAATGTGGCGGTTTAATTTTTAATTATCGTCTGTCGATACGGCTGAAATCAGTGGGTGACCCAATATAGTATTGCTCTCCTACACTTGTTAAATATATTTAGGTAATTTGACGTGTCACACCGAGCAAAACTGCATGCATGTACTCTGGACAAATTCCACGAATAAAATCCAGACCCCTGGCGAGAATCATGGATGATGAGCCTTTAGTGTCTTTTATGTTACATTTTTCCCTGTTTAGAACTTTTCCCATGATCTGGAGGATGAGCCCTTACAGGATTAAATCGTTTTATGAAGTAATATAAGTTACAAGGAAACGTTGACTTTAAATTTTTGTACAAAATCAGCTTCTAATACTAATAATAATCTTCATAAATTAACTTTCGATATGCATTAATCCGTTATAGAACTCTTGTGTCAATTTCTCTATCGAATGGAATTGCAGAGATGAGAGATCCGTGGTCATCTTGAATTCAGCGCCTGGCATGTTTCAAATTTTCAAATAACAATCTGAAAAATCTGGAAAAAAAGCCATTTAAAATGCCCTCAAAACTCTTTTCTGCCTGCACATAGACTTTAAATTTTCTTTCTAGTTTACCTTCTTTTTTAACTGTTTTTGCCTCCTATATCTTGAGGTATCCTTGATTTTGAATGAATTTTATCACACTGTTCTATTTTTAACCATTTGCGAGCCGCAGTATGGCCAAAACTAGCTCTTTCGACACGAAACAGCCAACCAACTAACCATCCTGCACATGGACCTGAAGATCAAGCCAAAATTTGAAGAATTAAGCAGATAGATGAATTTGTGGGGAAGGTATATGACTTTGTAAGCAATATGTTTGGGAACATTTAACTGAAGAGAATTCTCTATTGAACAGGAAAACGGTTACGCTCCTCACAGGACTACGAGTCCCCCTCAGGGGCTCACCTTCTCTAGGTGGGTACGGGTGTCCCAATCCCGAGGTTCCCAGGGTTCTTTACTCCCTTCCAGTTTATCCTCCCCTTTGCCTTCTGCTTTTTGCTGCTTTCTTCCATCCCTCGACGGCAAGCGAGGGAGCTCTCCATGAGAAGCTGTTGCCACTCAGCTTGCTTCTTGCTTCTCATGGACAGCCAAAACCCCCATGTGTTGGCCGTGCGTGGCGACCCTTTGGACGGGTGGTGCACTGTTGGTCCCCGGTGTATCAATTCGGCTGGTATCCTAACCATCTGGTTAGTTTGCTAGGGATCAAGCGAAAGGGTCATTCTCTGGGTCTTGGCGCTAAGGGTGGTCAACGTTCCTGGAGATGACTCTGAGCGTATAGGTCCCGGTTAGCACCAAGGCAAGCGCTGAGGCTGGAAATCTCCAGAGCCGGTGGCTGCCTTCCCTTGTTGGGCTCGGTGGTGGGCGGTGCCATCGGGGCCTGAATTTGCATTGTATCTTGTATGGGCAGGAAAAAGAACTCTCCCTTCAGTGGGCAGCATATTGATCAGACAAAACAAGTTGATAAATCTTTTGACACATTCTTTATTATAAAACGAATTACGACCAATAACGAGACCTTTCATACTGTTTCGCCGTTCCTTGTTGAAAAGGCTTTAACTGCAAATCTTGGTACAACAAAATCGACTCGGAAACTTCGCTCTGGGGACTTGCTTATAGAGGTTGCACCTCGTAAACAAGCCCAACAAATTGTCCAGCTGAAATCTCTTGATACTATCCCTGTGAATGTTACTGCGCATGCAACCTTGAACTTCTCTAAGGGTGTTATATCTTGCGGAGAGCTTTTGAATGTTCCGATGGAGGAAATTTGTAAGGGATTTCAATCGCAAGGAATAACTCATGTTCACCGTATCAAAATCAAAAGAGATGGACACCTTATTGATACTAAGCATTTAATCCTAACTTTCCACTCCCCAAAAATACCAGAGTCTGTTACAGCTGGCTACATCAAATTGACAGTTAGACCTTACATTCCTAACCCCTTGAGATGCTTTAAATGCCAGCGATTTGGTCATTCGAAAGCGTCCTGCCGTGGGACTCTCACTTGCGCCCGTTGTGCGGAAGCAGGTCATGACAGTTCTGATTGTAAGGCATCTAAAAAATGTGTTAATTGCAAGGGTTCGCACACTTCCTTCTCCCGCTTATGTTCTGCGTGGAAATTTGAAAAGGAAGTAATTGCTGAAAAAGTAAAAAAAGATATTTCATTTCTCAAAGCCAGAAAAATTGTTAAGTCTCGCACACCAACTCCTGGAACTAGCTATGCTGGTGCAGTGAGGAAGAAACATGAGACTACAAGCCCTCGAATCCTCCCTACAATCTTGCCTTCTGTTCCCTTTAAAGCATCTTATGCACCTTCTGAAATCTGTCCCAGATCTATTGACCCTGTTTTAAAACTCTCTTTAACCGCTATTCGCAATGAAACAGTTTCATTTCAATTCAAAGTTCCGGAAAGTAACAAAAATCCACCCGACGTCTCCGATTTCAAAACTGTCACCAATAGGAAAAAACTTAAAAAAGATTCTCAGTCTTACAAACCCCCACAGCTTACAGATAAAGAACATAGCGAAGCCACAAATTCTGTCACCAAACAAAGTAATATTACAGTCCCCAAAAATGGTACTAAATCTGCTCATGTTTGTTCTATTGGCCCTATGCCAGACTATGGTTGCTTTCCCTCCAGAGAAAGCAAAAATTTTACAATCTCTGGAATCAGATGCTGATGCCGAGATGAGCTCTTCTAGCGCATCGGGACACCCTTGAATATGATATGTCAGAAGATCTCGAGGACACACCTGGAAATGTATGTCCTACAACTCCGTCTCCACCCTCTACTGCACGGAAGCGGTAGTTTTTTTTCACTTTTTACCCAGTTCATGCAGAAATGCTTTTGTTTCCGCTTTTATTGTTTTTGCTAAAGCAAATTTATTTGTGGTTTTTTTTTTTACTGAAAAAGTTGCGCTGATTTTTTAACTCTTTAAGTGGTTCGACGTCTTTTATCTTGTCTACAAACTTTATATCGTATTTCACTTTTATATTGCTTGATTTTAATTACTTTCATATCATGCGAAAGTGACAATCTTTTCGTACTTTAAGCACCTTTTTGAATGACACCGTGTTCCTGTTTATCTATCATGTGTTTGGCGCAGTTTAGCCAAAAATGACTCTTGCGCCATTAAACCCCAAACAACCAACCAACCAGGACTACGAGTCGGTCAGACTCTATATGCCCGTCGCCATCTACTATTCGGAGAACAGATACCACTGTGCTCTCAATGCAACTGCAGTATGTCAGCTCAACACATACTGTCTGAACGTCCGAATTTTAACTCCCAACGTTTAAAATTTTTAAAAACCAATTCTGTTGATTTATCTCTTACTTTGCAAGCCTACACATGCGAACCTTTTTTTTTTTTGTTTTAAGCTCAATTGGTTTTTACCAACACATTTAAGCAGTGCTCTTTTTTCCTGCATATTCTTACCATTGATTTTATATATATTATTTTCACACTTTTATGTTGACTGATCTTGCAAAGTTTGGCGCAGCATGGTCAAACCTATGGCTCTTGCTCCACGAAACCAAACTCAAAACTTGGAAGTTTCTTTTCACTAGAAGAAGCGACCTTGAAAAATCTAGGTATCATCTGAAGTAGAAATCCGACTTGAACATTAGTGTATGGGGATAAGTTGTTCTCCTGGAGGACTTTCAACTTGAACTGGTCCACATCTGTATTCCAACGTCTTGCAGTCAACCCGGCTGCACGAACAATTTGTGGCTAAAGCTTATCGTCACCACACACCACTTTTTAAATATATTACGACCGCTCCACTCCAAAACTAGTTGTCGATGCGGAAAAACGACGAGAACTGCTGCGATGTTCAGCGGAATGTTGAATATGCATCCCTGTATGTGTGTGTGGGGAGACTAAGGTTGTGTGATTCACCGAGGAAATCAGAGAAGGGGTCTGGGATAAGAGTGAATGGTTTTGCGTTGCGTGGAGCGGTTGTGAATGACCTGCCTTAGACATCCTGATTGAAACGAATGTTGTGTTGAGGACGTTAGAAAATCTCATTTAGATAATTAAATTTGATTTCACTACCAAAACATGTAAACATATTCTTAAGCAATCAAAGGTTTAACCACAGGTTCATTATGCAATATCCAGCTACCTCATCTCAACTCCAGAATGCTCAAGAAATGAATTTAACACATTAGATTATAAACAAAACATTTATTATGAGAATATATAAATATCAAATTAACATTTATAATCGCACGGCGCTGTGGAAATGTGGTTCGTCATAATAGATCAAACACAACAAATCTCATTATAGCCAACAAAAGGGTGAAATCTGTATATAACTCCTAATCACAATAAAGTATTTACGGTTGTTTTTGCTTTCCTCTGACCGATATCTAACAAACTTTGCCATCAAGTCTGGTACTGTTCTGTTTCGCAAACCGCTGGCCTCTTTCGAATAAAACTCGCTGCATCTTTCGTTGTTTCATTCAATTCATCCCCCAAGTCATTCTGGGAGATCTTCAAAACCCAGAAACTAGTCGGATATCGTGATCTTCGGAGGGGGAGGGGGGCTTTGGTGTCGATGCGTAATTTCATCATAGAAATTTTTCAATTCTCCAATAATGTCATCTGGTGGCAAACAAGTGATACTGCACTCATCTGCTAAGAATTCGTCCGAATCTAATGTTTCCGTATAGTTTTAAGGCTTGCTGCACACTCTTGAAAATGAACCTCGCTTACCGAATGCTTAGCTTAGAATGCTCACCAAGAATTTATCACACATTTATCTAGAACTTTCTTCAGAACGTAATGGAATGTATCGCTTGTTTTTGACCTTGCCTGACTTTGAACAACAAAAGAGAGGTTACTATGTTCAATAACAAAGGGCACTGTTTAGTAAGCTACGCAGAGACAACATTTTAGGCACTAACACATGGGAAGTCGCACTGTCTATATTTAAATTTAATTGAACAGTAGTGACTGTTCCTTTCTGAGTAAAATATTCACAACCATGATGGGCATTAAGCTAATTAATACCTTTCACAAAGCATCTTGTGGGAGCATCACAGCTAAACTGTTCAATTCTAAATTTAAACTTCGTTTTCTTGTTTGATGTAATTTCTATTTACAAATCAGCTTCTTTTACGAAATCATAAAAAAAAGAAACTTTCACTTTCGGGTTTTTGCAATGGTAAGGGGGATGCGATTTGGCACCGGATTGCACTAAACCTAATATGGACCATAACTGAACATTTGTACAGTGGAAGATCATCTACATTGATACATAGAAGAATTTTGTCAGTTGGAAACAGAGGTCAAGGTAAGATTATTTAAATTTCTAGCTGTCCCAAAGCGACAATATTCTCCTTCACGTTTGGTATATTTGCGTTTCTGCATGTTTTCTATAGAGTTCTATCTACTGGTAATTCTAGATAAGTTTTCTTTAGGAATTTTAATAATTCGTTCATAGCGTTATGCTTGATTTTATCTTTTAATGCCCAAACCCCTAAATCGCGTCTTATAGGGCTCTCCTCAACTGTTTCATCAAGCGTTGATAGAATACTTTTATTTGCGTCTTCTGTTGGTTCTGAATTAAAATTCCTCTCATTATCGGGTGCAGCAGGGCCAATGCTGGCTCTTGCGCCATAAAAATCCAAACTCCACCAAACATTTATCACACTTTCTAGGATAAATAACTTTCCTGGAACTATGCCGCATCAAAGAACAATTTGAAGTTTCTAAATCCTTGGAATACAGGTCATGAGATAAAGGTGACTCCAGGCATGTTTAACATTTCAGTGATAATTTAGAAATTGCATCTCCACCATTTCTTTGCTTGGATATTGGTTTCTCGAAATCAACCGTATTTTCTAGTATGCTAAAACGATTTGGTAATTCAATACTAGAAGATTGAAGAGAGGAAATGGATCGAGAAATCAAAGCAGTTTTTGGAAATAAGAAAGGATAATCTGAAGACGACTTGACTTTAAGATTCAAACGAGGAGAATACTCTTGCTTTACTTACATCTATCTACCTTTGAAGATGTTAATGCCACCTCTTCACTTGGAGTACATTTTCTCTCATCCCTATCCAAAGATGCAGATATTCTTTTTTCGCTAGGTTTTAAACATTTACTCTCAGTCCCCTGTTGTCCAGATAAACAGGAGAACAATTCATGTTATATATCACAATAAGGGGGAAAAAAAACCTTTTTAGTTAGATTGTAACATGGCAAAGTACTTACGATTGTTTTTGCTTTCCGCTGACCAATAGCTAACAATTCACCATTACCTCTTGAGGTGCAATCTATCTGTATCAAGACATCCTGTCCGACCTCTGTGATTTTGAATTTCCGATGTAGATGGTTCAGTTGTAGGATGGGATAAGGTCAGCAAACAGCATACTAGATTTTTAGATGAATAGGATAAATCCCTTATAGGTTTTGAAGGGAATGAATTGATGGAAGGCAATGCCTGAAATTCATCGGAAATGTAGAGATGTTCTTTCTTTTTTAGATCAGCATGACATTTGGTCAGGGACTTTCCTATAAACAGAATTTATAACAACTTCTTTTTTAAGAACTGAAGAATAAAGCTTTTCACCTGGAATATGTGAAGTTTCAGATTTTGCATTCAAGCAAGGAAAATGTAAAGTACTTGCTTTGGAAGACATTCTTTTTCACGATATTCAAAACTACTTTCAACCGCCTGATGACCATAGAAAGAGGAAAACATTCTATTTAAATTTTTTTTTTGTTAATAACTGAATACAGATGCATGTACTTTTATAGAAGAGAATAAAAAAATTTTGGAGCTGGAATAGAATCTTCGGCTTTCACATTCAAGAAAGGAGACTATAAAGATAGAACTTACCTCTGAAGATGCTGTTTAAGAAAATCATTGGCAAGTTGACCGTTACCTGTGTAATTAAAATGTAATCAATCTCTACCAAAACATCCTCACCAACATCCAGGATTCTTCTTTAAAAAAATATAACCTCTAGATACAGACATCTTTTTCAATTCTGTGTTAATAACTTCAATCTTTTTATAGAACTGAGAAAAAGTAATTTAAATATATTTTTTCCTGAAATATTTGTTTAAAAAGTTAACGTTTTTTTAAAAACTTTCTTCTGAAACAGGAAACATATTAAAATGATACATACGTATAATTATATTTAAATAATACATACATACAGTCGGACCTCTATTTAACGAAGTCGCTAAATCCCGAAAAAAAGTTCGTTATATGGAAAATTCGTTAGAGATTCACCTTTTAAAATACTTTAAACCACACAAAACAGATTTTAAATTCATAAACACTAAATATTATTAAAAAAGTAATTAATCACACCTTTATTTTGTGAATTAATATCTATTCGTTTTATATATCTTGCCCATCAAAAAGAAATCTGCAATAAATACAAGAATAAAACAAAACATTATCCGGAAATACACTGCATTTCCAATTTTAAAAAAATAATTTTATATTCAAACTAATGAATTTCAGCATTTCATTATAAGGTTTGTTGATTTCTGCATCATGATCATTTCCATCTTCATCTTCGTCTTCATCGCAATTTATTGCTGTATTGTTTTTATTTTTTCACACTGTCCATTTCAAAACTGCCTCATCCACATCTTTACACACACATGTTTTTAAACGTTTTGAGAAACAATTCAAAACTAACAACTAAACAAGAATTCGATGAATCATAATTTTGTATCTTATCACGATTTTTTTTTTATTATAGTTGTTGAGCTGTTTGGAGGAATACCAAATTTTAAAGCAATATCCTTTTTTTTTCACGCCTTTATCCACCTCATGAAGAATTAAATTTTTTTCTTTGATGCTCAAGCACTTTCTCTTTGACATTTTCCAGCTTCAAGGTCATTGATCACCATAAAATGCGTTAAAAGAATAAGTTTGAAATGATCAGAAATATTTGGAGAAATAGGAGAAAAAAATATTGGATCACAAGAAAAAGTTCGTTAAATAGAGAATGTACTTCGCTATTTGGAGGTTATTTTACGAAGAAATTCGCAAAATGTTTTTGGTTCCAAGGAAAAGTTCGCAAAATAGAGGTTCGTTAAATAGAGGTCCGACTGTATTTACATTTTTTTCATATTTACATTCTATGCATATATACATTTCCTTGCATTTATTCAGTTACAATTTTTTTTCCTTCTTAATTTTTGGGCGTCTAAAATATATTGCGTGTTTCGGAATGGCAAGGAGCGAGGATATATTGGGCCGATGAGCTCTGGCAATAAACAGTGAAAATAAAATTTGAGCCTTTTTCCATCTGTGCTGCCTAGAATTCATCTTTTATATCTATCCTTTCGAATTTTATTCCCTGTGCCTTCCAGACAATAAATAAGCAATATTTCCTTTTGGAAATGTAGAATTGATCCTGAATTTGGAAATAATATAATTGTTTAGAGTTAATACCTTTAATTTTATTATTTTATTTTGTCAATGGTCCAAAACGTAGTTTTTCTTTTCGGTATTCTCTCCTCCGGAGTGAAGGTCACTACAAGATGAGGGACATTTTATTTCTACCGTTCCATCATCGTGGATGATTCCGTCTGGTGTTGCAGCTAAAAGTGGTAGATTTTCGTCGGTAAACAGTCGGTTATCTTTTACATATTCTATTAGCTTGTACAAACAGTGGTCCAACCATTTGTTGCATTTTCCATTTTGAAGTCCTTGTGAAAGGACTCCAAATGATTATTAGTGTTTACAATCGATTCCAATCTATAGCTTGCAACGATTTCTTTCAATCCGTGAACATAATTATTAATAAAATGTGTCAAATTTTTCAGTTTCAGCGTCGGTACATGTCGGACAATATAATTGTGAAGGATTTATAAACTTCACGTGATTTCAGTTCATGAGGTATTAATTGGTTTATTTTTTTTCTCACGGCTTTGTCTAAATGGAATGCGCATTACTTGTGGGGAGAAGATCCGAAAACATCGGTCCATGTATTATGAAATGCTGGCGCGTCATCACTCATAAAAAAACTGAGGATTCAGCTTTTAGCCCAAATTCCTATCAATTAATTCAAAGAATTTTTTTAAGTGTGGAGTAATCTTCACGATTTGACAAACATCACGCTGCAGGAAAACCTTCCCCAAACTCTCATCCACAATGAAAATGGTAATCAGTTTAAATTTATAAGGCATTTGTACCGTGCTTTGAATCTAAAAAAAAAACAACTTTGTTTCCATATTCTTTTAACATTCCTTTTTGCAAAGGATGCTAATACTTGAGGAAGAAATCTTCCTCCTGGAAGTTTTCATATTCTCTGGGAATTGATCCTTGAAATTTATATCCTAAAACAGGATTTTGAGAATCCAAATCTGCCATCTCTTCGATCATCAATCGAACACTTGTAGCATCATTTCTGTGTCTTTCGACATTCAGGTTGAAATTTCTCTGTATGTTTTTCATAACCTGTCTGGTGTTGAGGTGGATTCTTCCGATTTTTTCTGATGCAATCATGTCCTCTCGAAGAGTTTCTAAGATGATAGAAATATCGATTTTCATTTTTAGTAAATTCGCGACTTTATTCTTTTCTGCTTTGTTATTCGCAAAAAAAGATATAGAATCGCCATGGCCACAATGGGTATTGCAAATTTTTGCAATAATTTTCCCATTTTCTGATAGGAGAGCTTTCATTTCTGCTCTACAAAACTGTCTTCTTTAGTATTCTTTGGCGTGCTCTTTTCCCATTCCCTTCATTACGATAACGTCCACATCTGAAAGGGGTCCCTGTTTAGAGCCCTTAAAACTACTGCCCTAGAAATGTCATCTGAGGTCCATTTAATTTTCTTATTACTGTTTGCAATTGCATTAATTTGCGTTTATATTAGTATTTTCCTAGCATTCTTTAAAAATGTGTGGCTTTTATTACTACAACATTTATTTGCCATATGTTTCTTTTTTTCTCAGGTTAAAGCCTGCTTTAATTTATAATTGGACTTCAGTACTTTGTTTGTTTTCTTCAGATTATATTTGCATTTATTTTTCAAGTGAGTTAGTTGTTTTCTGAGTGACTCAACTTCTGATTTATTGGATATGTCTTTGTTTTCTTTACATACCGTACATTCTTTACTTTCGTTATTTGAGTGTCCTCCCTATAAATTTGTATGTGTAAATGTTGCAGTGGAATCTGATAAATCTACTCGAGCCTTTTTAGGACTCAAAAGTTTTAATATGATCTAAAGTTACTTGTCTTATTTCCCTTTTATTACACCTTGCTGTTGTAATAGACTTCGATTCAGGACTTTCACTAACCTCGGTAATATTTCGACTAGGAACAGCTGTATTCTTTAAAATAATTCGCTGAGGCAGCCCAAGTAATCTATTTCGCATATCTTCATAGTCGTCACTGTAAAAATGACCACTACACACTCTAGCATAATCAGTATTCACATGGTCACGTCGTTTGCAATTAATAATTCCATGGGTCCATCTTAATCGAGGAGGGCAATGGCTCTTGCGCCATAAAACATCTAATCAAGGAGGGAGTTCATTGACGAACGTCTGAATGAGCCACATGCTTGCCCGCGATGATTTGAACACAGGACTTGCATCAGTGTTCATAATCAAATTCATGTCATGATCTTTGAACAGCTCTCCGTTTGTCCTTATACAGCTCACCATCAGTGAGGTCTGAAACACTCTCCGGGATATCATACAGGTTTTCATTTATTTGCTTTAAGGTTGTGGATAGAGATTCACGCACCAACTCCAAATCAAATAAGACTGCAATTTGCTTCTTTCTAGAGAGAGATCGCGATCCTCCTTATCTACCATTCGTTTGGCGCAGTTTAGGCAAAAAATTGCTCTGCGCCATTGAACCAGCCAGTCCATTATCTCTTATGGCTATACCATAATAATTCTGCAGCGTATTTATGAAATTGTTTGCAACTTCCCCTTTAGTTTTTTATTCTTATTTTTCAAGTTTCGCAAACGAGTACCACTCGTTTTTAAACGTGCCCAATGCACTCGTATTTCACGACAGAATTTGTACCATAATTATAATAAATTCATCGTAATCGTTAGAATCTCCATCCCCAAAAATATTCCGAATAAACAATTTCCACGAGAATTTACAGAACGTCCGAATATTCTGTAAGCACCGATAACTTCCAGATTTCCTGAAGAGCCTTTCTGATTTGCACATTGGTGTTTTTGTGCAAAAGAGGAAGTTTTCGTATCCCATTTTTTACAAGATTGTGACACGACTTCCATATCAATTACTTTCCCACTAAGAATTGAAATGGCGATCACACCACCATTCAGAGATGTGTTTGGCGCAGTATGATCAATTCTGGCCGTTGTGCCATAAAACCAAAACCATTCAGAGATGAGTATCCCCTCTGTTGCCAAGTGCCATCTACTGATACACCACATTACGCAGAAAGTAGAGGATCATCAGCATTTCTTATCTCTTCAGCTGCATGTTTAATCGAATTCTCAGCAACCGACGCAGAAGCATAAAGGAGTTTCAGTTCTTGTATTCTGAATGAAACTTTTGAAAGAAATGCTGTCAAATTTAGCGTAGCACAAAGTTTCTTTGCAGCAGTAAAACCTTTACCAACAATTCTCAATGCGCATGCAAATTTGATATTGATTTCACTGTTCCTTTGTTGTTTCTTTGAAGAAGCAAAACCCTTTGAGAAGGGGCAATTCTTGCAATACAAACAGAAGTTGGAGCACAAACCGAAGATGGAGTCTTCCACCAAATATAACCCATTGTTTTGACATTCTGGGCAAAGTAAAATACTCAAAATACTTACAAGTATTTCAATATCTATAATCCTGAATCCAGTCAATTCTTTATTTACAGTATCCTCTCTGAAATGTTCTTGAGAGGCGTGCAGCTTTTTTCTCACTACACGTCTACATGACTTTTACAGATCTTCCAGCAACAGGAGTTGATACTTCCTTGGACGTTGAGAAACGATTAAAATTTCATTCTCTTCGATCGGCCCATACCTTCCCCCCACCCATTGCAATGTTTGTGGTCTGTATATAAAACAAAAAGTAACCTTCCAGTATGAAACGAAAATACTTAATAGCGGAGTATGCGGCTAACAACTCTCTATCGTAAGCGGAGTGCTCTTTTCCGTTTCAGTCAATTTAGTGGAGAAAAATCCCAATGGTTATAAACTTGAATCCGCGATCTGAAGCTGCACCTAAAGCAAAATCGCTTGCGCCGACATATAATGTCAGCAGGGAAGGGTGAATAAGTACAGTTGCTTTCGCCAACTGCTGTTTAGAATTTTCGAAAGATTTAATACTTTCTTTCCTCCAGATCGGAAGTACGGGGACCTTTCAAATAGTCACTTAAAAGTGTTTGTACATGAGCTGCTTACGGGATATTTCGACGGTAGTAATTAAGTAAACCTAAGTAACGTCTTAAGTCTTTTAACGAGGTACCCCAGGAAAGACAGCTACTGAACACCAAGAACACATTTAGCGACATTAATACGAATACCATATTCTGGAAGTCGTTTCAAAACCATTTTCACTGTGTGGTATGTTCCAGTTCGGATGAACTACTAATTAGAATATCGTCGAGATAGACGAAAGCAAAATCAAAACCGTGTAGCATTTAATTCGTAAATCGTTCAAATGTTTGCGCAGCGGATGCTAAACCAAAAGGCATGAATAAAAATTCATACAGGCCAAAAGGCGTTGCGATTGCCGTTTTCGGAACATCTGGCGGATGCACTGGAATTTGAAAAGCTCTCGTGAAATCAATTGCAGAAAAGTTGTACAACTACTGCTCTGTTTTTACTGCTGAAATTTACATACTATAGAATTGCAAGATATTAAAAAATGGATTATTATATACAGATTCGAAAAGCTCTGTAGTAGCACTTTTATATTCATCAAGGGATAGCCACCCCTTTTGTTATTCAGTGTATTAAACTTATTTATACTTTAAAAACAAATGGCCATGATATAAATTTTTTTTGGATACCAGGACATGTAGGCATAAGAGGAAATGAGCAAGTGGACAGAGCTGCGAAGACATCTGTTATTAAGGAAAACTTCCGTTCCTCTAAAACGATGTAAACCAGACTATAAAATCTTTCATCCATAAGAAATGGCAAGGCCAATGGGGCAGTCAGGTGCACAATAAAAACTGCATTGCATACAACCGTCAATTAAGGGTTTTAAACACATCAATTTTCATTGTAACATAGCTGTTAAATTAACGAGACTTAGAATTGGTCACACATGATCACCTGCTACAGGGCGAACCACCGTCGAAGTGCACATCGTGTGACACTATTTTATCCATAAAACATGTTTTTAGCGAATATCCCAATTATAGCAATTGTAGCATCAAATATTTTAACAATCCGATGTCCTGATTTGACAGACTTGCTGGGTGATGCTCCGAGTATTAAATTATTTTGCTTTCTTACTGATATTGGTCTTTTTCATCTTGTTTGATTAGTTTCGTCTGGTTTTTCGTTTTTTATTGTATTTGTTTGCCTTTTTAAAGTTTATTTTAAAATTAAGTCCTTATTCCCTACTTTGTGTTTGGCGCAGAATGGCCTTAAGGGTGGCCAACGTGATCATATAGACACAAACTTCATTCAATTAAACGTGTAATAGATTGTTGGCTTAGTTTACTTATCAGAAAGCTCGACACAGTTCTTGCCAGATTAAGAGTCGGACACACTCAAATTCACAGTAACCGGCTAAATATGTTACAATGGGTAAGGGTATCGGCTATTTTTTCAATGTCTGATTCCTCAACCATTATATCACAGAAAATTAAATCTATAGGCTGTTTCATTATGTTTTTTTCCACTGTTATCAAATATGTCGACAGTTATAGAACCTTTCTTGTGAGAAGCAAGTTTTAATTCGTGGCATAATCGTAACTTGCTTTCAGTCTCGTATATTTGTCTCACAGAAATGTGATACTGGTCTCCAGCCATGTTTCTATACTGGCCAAATCTGGATTCAAGTTTATCGGTTTAAATACCCAAGAGATTATATTCCTTTTTGAGTGACTTAGTGCAATGATTAACTATTTCAATAAAAGCTTTGTGGCTTAAAGCAAGAAGTCTCTTTGGAAAGTCTTACATTATTTGAATCCAGATTTTTGCATGCATTTAACCAAGAAACTAGCTGTTTCAAAAAATTCAATCCTTTATCAGATGGACTACTTGTCAGGGGTGATAGGTAATACCTCCTCTCTTGACCCACGACTCGTTGCATCCATAAGCACTGCAATTAACCGGCATATTTTGTTGAAAAATTCAATACTATCGCTTCAGACATCATCCGCCATTGAAATCCATGTGAAAAGAGCCACTATGCTGCGACACTTCCTCCTAGGCATACCAGTGTCACGTGACTTTGATCTTAACCTCCGTTCAGGGTTACCAATGCGCTCTCTACCTCTATTCTTCCTCTATGATGGAGCAACGTCCGTTCGAGGGTGTGATTTTCCCCTACGATTAGGAATGGGACGGGCCAGCTGCGGCTCATGATAGACCATTTTTTCCCTTTGTTTCAGCGATGTTGGTCTATGGGCACTAGCGAGTTTGAACACTGATTGGTGCCTGTTAAATGAATAGCTTGAATTCCCACTTGCATTGATGCTCCGTAGTGTGGCATCGTGTTTGCGGTTTTAAGTTGTGACTAACGAAGGATTTAATTTGTCTTTATATAAAATCATGGACTATCAATTAGAGAAGTTTGAATTGTGTTTATAACAAATTTATCTCAGTTCCGACAAATTTCAACAGGCATTTAAATTAAGGTTGAACATTTTGTCTTCAAAATTTTTTCATTTCTTTTCAAATAATGTTCTTTTGTATATAACATTGTTAAACGCTTTATATTTTGCTTTGTGTTTAAGAAATGTCCGTGCAATTTCTTTCAAACAGTGGGAATAACAAGTTTTCTTGTGCCAAAATTAACTCGCCACTTTTTTTCGAAAATTTCCTTCTTTCGATCTCTCCTCCAGTGCCAACAGCTCCATCCACAGGTAATTTCATTCCGAATGAATCATTATCATGGAATGTGTCGTTTTGGAATACAACAATTCGATGAATTTCTAATATAAACTTCTGATCTTCCTGAGATTGGTCAAACCTGGCTTTTGCGCCACAAAACTCCAATCAATCCAATCTGATCTTCCTGAAGCATATCCAGCTGCATTTGAATTTATACGAGCTTTTCGAGTGACTTCTTCTGTAGACATAAAAGGAATGTAACATGGATCAGTACTCATTTTTCAGAATTTTGAATTTGCAATAAGAAGTAATAAAAGCTACGGTTGACTTTTGTAAATATTGTACTCTATATAAAGAAATTTGATTTTTGGAAACAAGTGGAAATTTGGAAATAAATCCTTAAAGAGTTTTCAACTGAGATTCCCAAGAGTCTTCTTGACGCAGCTCTTCCCGAAGTCTGGAGTCGACACGGTTCTGAATATGTCCTATGCATTCATATTTTGTAACACTTTTTTCTCCATATATGTCTTTTACACCATCATATCCCTTTGAGTCCCCATCGCTATAAAAATCCACGTACTGTAAATTTTTGATTTCAGAGGAACGTTCAAATATTAGATATACTATCACAGGTTCCATAGTACCAGAAGCACCTGTATGTTTAGCACAATTGTGGGAATTGTTAATATTAGCAGAAGTTGATTTTTTTACAGAATCTGCACATTTTTGACATATTGCAGAAACACATTCATTTAAAGAAGAGTGCCTTCTTCTTGCCATGTCCCATCTACAGATAAGCCACATTGAATAATTTCATCTCCATTTCCAGCCTTCCAAGGCAGCCTCTTTCATTACTTTAGATGCAAAAATCGTTAGCAGCACCTTCTAGCTTTTTTCAATGTTTTCTAAAGGCTGTTTTTTTAGAGCACATTAACATTCAGAGTTTAACACAGTTTTTTGGCTGCAGAATGTTCTTTTTCTATGATTCTCATGCCTAACACCAATACAGCATTGATGTTGTGCATTTTATTTACTTTTTCATATGTGCAGAAGTAGTTAGAATAAAACAATTTCGACAATTCAAAACTGTGAAGCTTCTAGTTTAAGAATAGCACCGGGGATTCTGCCTGAAAGACCGTGATGTGGGAGTAAAGTTCCGCTATCCATTCTTTTTGTAATGAGCCTCTGTCAGGAGTTCAAAATAAGTTTGAACCATTTGAGGGGAAAAAGGGTGGGATGGGTCAAGATTGGAGAGGGTTGTTCCAAGTCTTTGAAAGTGATGTTGAATCCTTCCAAGTTGCTGTTTCTTTTAAGGCGTGAAACTTGAACTAGGGTGAACTCTGCTTTCGCTTTTATATGAAGAGGGAGGGGACCCTCTTTGACTGGGAGGGCCGCCCGTTCAGGTCGTGCGATAAGCCCCTGAAATATTTAAAAGAAATTTCCCTTGAATGTAATTGAGAAGTTTGTTGTCTGGATATTAAATTTTGCGCCCATGCTTCAAAACTATAGAGGATTACTTTTTCGACTATTGTTAAGATGGAGCTTTCTTTTTATTTTAAAGAGGGTCCGGTGACTAATTGAAGCTTTTGAAAGAGGTTATTAGCTTTTACTTTTATATTTGACAGGTGTTGTGAGCTGTTTACAGGGGGAAGATCAACCCAGCGGAGGATTATTTTGAAAATGGTAGCCGAAGTGATTATTTTTTTAAAAATCTGAAGGAGGAAAAAATCGGTCATTGGCTTGCGACAGTTTAAGATATGTGCTAAAGTTGGACCCCAAAATGACGAATTTTTCAAAGTGTGTGTTCTAGTAAAATTATAGTTCTGCAAACCAGTTAACATGCAGACAAAATTTGGTCAAGGATCCACTAAGGAGTGTAGCTTCAACGACATATAGAAAGATTGAGTTATCAATATCAAAATTGGGACGGTGGGGGGAATGGAAAGTCAAAGGTAGGAAGAGAAACGGCTCGCAGATAGTCTTTAACATAAAATATTAATGCCCTACCCTGTTAAAGTGTAACCTCAGATCTTTCTTTCCACATATTATTAACATATCAAAAATTAATTTTTTTAACAAACATTTGAAGCTTGCCGAAAAAGGTTCTGCCAGAGTTCAAGTACTTTTTCTACGTCAACGCCAAACTAACTGGAACACATTATTGATAATAAATTAGCCCCATGATGATTATGTTTAGAAGTCGTATATATGTAGAGGGGAGCGCCATTTGAGGGCTGAGAAACTTCAATATTCCATATTGCCCAAAATTCCTCTATATACGTATCTAACTTCTGCAGGTAGATCTTGGATTCCCAAAAGGAGAAACAAACTTGCTTGGCCAGATATGGCTCTTGTGCCATAAAAAGTCACTCCCTTCCTCCCAAAAGGAGTCAATAAATATTTTTATAAATTGTAGCCACTGTCTCCCAGCAGATGATAGTTTCGAAACTGAGTTTTTCTGTAACGTCAGACATGCTGCACTTTTGGTAAAGATGGTACTGTCGTGGGGGGGGAACCCCCCCCCCCCCGCCATCTCGCTACGACATTTCTAATAGCAAGATCAGTCTACAATTGTACATTAAGGTCAAAGTAATTTTTCCGGCATCGGAATCTTTCAGCGTATTCGCCATCGGGAGACGCTATGCTCACAAAGGTGCAATCAAGAGCTCCACTAACACTTGGGAAGCCAGCAATATTAAAGAATTTTCTTGAAACCTGAAAGATAAAATTATAGGCAATTTGAATATTGGTTTCACTTGTTTGAATTTTATTATTTTAAAAAGTGACAAATTCAAAATCTTATTTTATAAGCCGATTATATAAAATCGCCAAAGAAGAATGTATTCTTCTGTACATTATCTTTCATTTGGGGGGGGGGGGCCGATGTTAATCCAAATGTCAGTTTTGGATTAACATTGCACTGTTTCAAAAAAATTCAACAAATTTAATATTAATTTAGACTGGTTATTATATATTAGATGATTCACATACCTCTTTGCAATCCTCTTTGTTGACTGACAGGTAAATGTAATCAGGCAAGAGTGATGCTATAGCCTCACTCACTCGATGCACTACTCGACATACAGTCGGCTGACTACCTCGAACAGATCGGTAATTGCTAATTGCATGGATGCAACAACGTGAAAACGCAGAGCAATCAACACTTGTTCGACTGCGGATAGGGCATTATTTAATGTCGATTTGCTCTAATTTTTCGTGGATTAGAAGAGTCAATTCAACGACACTTTCTTTAGTGAGGCGAAACAGTCTTCTAAAATCATAGTCGTCTATTTCAACGAATATATCTTTTCTTTTTTTTGACTATTCGTTCTCTTTTCGATTCCAGTTTTTCTAAACAATTCAACTGCTGAATTAAATAAATTTTCTTTAATTTATCTGTGGTTTTTTTTTTCACGATGAGGCTATGGCTGTTCTTCCTCCATTAGAAAAAATAATTTTACAATCTCGGGAATCTGATACTGATGCCAAGATGAGTTCCTCCTCTGCATCAGAAGGAGATACATTGGTATATAACATGTCTGAGGACCTAGAGGACTCAGCTTCAGTTATTAGTCCTCCACCCTCTTCTAAATCTGAAAAGATAAAAAAATAAATATATTATTCCTACCAATTACAAAAACAGGTAGCACTATTGTTTCTCTGTTTTTGAACATGTCTTTATTTTTTTTTTGTTTCGGGAAACAAGATCATGCGCTGTATAGATGCGCTTGTTTACTTCAATATTTTTAACAATTTATCTATATTGTTTTTGTCCGTTTCATTTCACTTTTCTTTGCGCACCATGTGACATTTTAGACATATCTAACATTTTAAACCTTGTATTGTTGATCTTCTTTCAACGTTCATCCATCCTTTTTTGACAACATGCTTTTATCCTTTCATATGTTACACTGAATAACTACTAAGTGATTTTAGAATTTTATTTACCTTTTCTACTATATCATCCTATGTTTTAGAACCGTGATCCTTCTTATCTACCATATGTTTGGCGCAGAGACCCTTTTCGCAAGAGCAGTCAAGAGACTCTTTCCTTCTGCCTGATAGCGAAGTCCTTGCAGTGGCACCTGTTGTTAGGACGGCGAGTTAAAGTCTATCGTGGCGCTATCTCTTGGTAAGAGGGCGAGATAAAATGTTGAATTTGGCGCAGCTTGGCCCTTGTGCCATAAAAACCCAACCAACCAACCAGATAAAATGTGATTGTCACACAATAATTTTTTTGAGTTGTATGCAGCTGGCCTTGCACTTGAAAATAATATTTGTGGTTTTTATTAACAATTGTGTCCCATCTTTATCTAAGTTCAAGAATGGAAATTTTTTTATTCCGATTGCATCATTTAGAGTTAAATCTTTGCACTATGGGCATTTAACTTCCACAATTCCATCATCATCAATTAGTCCGTCCGGAGATGCAGCTAAATATCCAATATTCGGATTTACAAATTGACCGCAACGCCGGACTTGATTGATAGATTCTTGTTGTCCTCATTATCTTGGCCATATTTCATTGATGCAGGAAAGAAGTGCGAACACAATTTATCTTTCACTGTTTTTTGGGAGCCGGTAGGTTCCTTTCTGCAGCAGACTATTCCAAAGTCTGATGCCGTTAGCAGCTTCCGACGTCCCTCCCTCCACAGCTGACTGCTCTTTTGCTCAGTAGTTGCCCTTTCTAATGCTACTGCTTCGACACTAGACAACTGAAGAGAGCTTGAGTTGCTGTCGCTTTAGTTGAAACTCCTGTTCCGAGAGATCAGGCCTCTGTATTTGACCTGTAACTCTTATTGCAGGCTTTGTCTCTAAAAAGATTTTTCCTGCAGTGACGTAATTACTGCAGTTTCCCTTTTCTTTGCTGCCTCTCTCCTTGTTTCTTCCGTTCTAACGATTTCACACAATTCTCAGGACTTGTATTATACATAGTCTTGTGAACACAAGACATAAAAGACCTGAAATTGTGGGAAATCACTGCACCATTGCAACGAGCCTGGTAGCTGTTGCGTAGGCAGAAATTGACCCTTTTTCCTCCAATACATTTTGCTACAATTGCGTTGAATTGCTCAACGCAATTACTGTTGGCAGCAAACAAACTTTTCTTATGTCCGGCAAAGTTTTGCATGATGGCCATTACTCTGAAAAGCAGTCCGCTGCTCCCGAGATCGTCCACCACATCTTTTTCTTTCCTTTCCTCGCAAAAAGGTTCAATACACTGGTTGTGTTTACCAAAAGTATGATGAGGAATGTTCAGTATACAAGACAAAAACCGTATCTTTCGATGGATATTTTGTCTAAAAGGCAGCAGCCGTCATTGCTGTCTTTCTCATTCTTAAAATATTTTTCCCTAATTGTTTCCTATGGGCAATAGGGCCAGATTTTCTATTCTGTATAACATCTTTTAATTTATTACAAAAGTTCCTGTAGAGATGATTGTTACATTCAATTTTTTCGACTTGCATCTCGTCATTAGGTCTCGAATCTAGAATCATTTTATAAGCATTACTATCTGCGTCTGCTACGAGTTTTGCGTACTTGACACCGTACATTGAAATACTGTTTAGGAAACCTTCTTTAATGATATCAGCCTCCATTCCAGAAGAACTTCTACTCCAGTTTTTACAGTATCTATACTTGTTTGGTGGTATTTTTTATTTACTTGCTTTGAGGCAGACGCAGCAATATTTGTTTCGTACTCCCAGGTATAAAATTTTCTCTGTTCGAAATCCTACTATTTCAGCCTGAAATAATAAAAATAAACGATTAATTTTTAGTTATAAAGTAAAGGAATTGCAACAATAGAGAGTAAACAAACTTAAAATATTTCCACCTATGTAAATTACTTAGATAGAATTTCAAACTAAATAAGTTTACGTAAATAACTTAAAATAGTTTGGCGCAGTATAGCCGACTATGGCTCTTGTGCCAGGAAAACAAAACAAACTCAAACTAAATAAAGTTTTATTTTCATGTATTCTTCTATTATTCAGATTGCACTTAAGCCTGTAAAAATTTCTTTCCAATAAATAGCATCCCAGAAATTCCATGCCTTTAATATATATATATTAATGTGTGTGTGTGTATTTAAAATACCCATTTAGATTTCATAGCTGATGTTTAAATATTAAGTCCTTTGTAACAATTTTTACTGAAACATTAATCCTTAAGTAGGAGAGGATTATTTTGTTAGTATATGACATTGATGGTGATTCACATAAAAGTATATCATTTCATTTTCATGCGTAAATATACCTTTTTAGAATATGTTATCTTGAATGCGACGATAAATGAAAATTCGTGTGAAAATATTAATTTCTGAAAGAATTATGTTGACTATTTTGAAAAATTCCGCACACATCCGCAACTGTGCCACACCATCCTCCCGTTTTCATGAAAAATGCCTTTTTACCTAAAAAGGTGTTTTTATGTCCGAAGTGGGAATCGAACCTGTGACCAAAAGCGCGTACGCAAGTATGCATACAAGTATCAACTCTTCCGGACCTTATGTTGTGTGTTCATGGATGAAATTGGTATGAGAAAACAATTTAATTTTCTTGCTTCTTATTTTCTTTAAATAATATTCCTTTCTTACACTAACCTTTTCATTGTTAATTCATATTTTATGTGAAAATTAGTTACAGAGGAAGAAACGAGAGAATTTTTCAAACGTAGAGGAACCAGTAATATTTTCTGCTTACTAGAAGCCGCGAATGAATCCTATTCAGGTTCATTTCAAACGCGTGAGAAAGGCTTTGTATATATATTGAATAACAAATCGTCTTTATTTAGAATTACAATATTCAAAAGAATTTATATATAGACCACTTATGTGTGCTGTCCTATTTTTAGGACGATGAGGATATATGGGTTAAGACACAAAGTTCAAAATATTTATTAATGAAAATTTGGATGACATCATTCAAAGGAGACCAGTTAGAAATGAAGCAGATGGACTTGGGCGAGCCAGAGAATGTTCAAATCGACGTCAAAATAGTTCAATTGAGCGTATGTAAAATCGTGTTAATTCACAAAATGGGGTGAACATCATGGAACTTTCTTTTGTGAATACTGTATATTGGACACTTCCGTTATATTTATACCTCTTGGTGCCTTTTTTTGTCTTGGCGAATTTTTTGGAGCGCTGAATCGCCATCCTTTCCTGACTTCTCTCCTGATAATGTTACGGCTATATTTTTGGTGAGCTGAAGCGTCAGGAACTTGAAAGCGCCAGTTTGACCGAAAATATATGGTGTGCTTATAGCGGAGCGCAGGTGCTCTGCTTTGGATCAGCTGGTTTGATATAAAAAAAAGCACAATGAAATACTTAGCCAAAAAAAAAAAAAATGTTGTCGACTATAGTAATTTCCAACGTACGAGTGGAATATTACTCCAAAATTGGAAACATTGTTGGGGAAGGAATGTCACTTTTTTAAGGGAAATTAAGAACAGACAGTTATAGTGATTTTAAATAAATTCAAAAATTCTGGTTTAGCTCTAGCACATTCCCCTGGATTCGCTATTGTATAAGCTTGAATATTAAGTTCATGAAGTATTCACGAAGAGACTAATCATTCTTTATTATCGTGGACACCCGAAAGAGAAATTGTATGCAAGGGTCAATGCCTACCTCGAGCAAATATCGTGAGTTTGGTAACATTTACTCGGGAACAGAAAGAAATCTCCATTAGGATTCAAAGAGTTTCAAGCAGCTTTAAAGGGAATGATAATCCGTGCAACTTATATAGTGAACCGCAAAATATTTAATGATAACCCTGTAAAAATATTTAAAGGTAATGCTGTAACAAAACCTAAATCAACTAAGCGTATGTATGCTAAAAGAAATACATGGATCACATATTGATTTATGAAACTTTTTTATTTTCAATAAAATCACATTTATGATTTTTACATTTGTGTGCATTTTTAAATTGTTTCCATTATTACATTATATTTTATTATGACATTTGAGAATCCCAGGAACAGTTTTCTTTCATGTCATTCTGAAAATAAAGAAAATAAAAATAACAAAACGAATAATAGATATGGTTAGACTTATACATGTTAACGTAAAATGATATAAAGATAGATTTATCTAAAGTTTTAAAAGTAGAATTTAGCGAACCTTAATTTTTTCAAGTGATAAAGAAAAAGCCAGCAATAGAATAAATTTGCATTTTAAATTCTGTCTTTCGAGATCATTTTTTTAAATAAAAAGATAATTTCCTTTCCTCCCTATTAGCACATCTGTTTTGTTAGAAATGTATTGCAAATAAATAAAAAATAAAATACTCACTTTAGTACCCGTAAGGTATTGTTGAGAAATCTTCTTTACTTTATCTCTTGTCATAGACAATTCGGTAGAGCTTTGTTTGCTGAACGTTGAAAACCTTCCTTCTTTTAGCGTCACGAGTTATCTTGGCGGCATCATTTAACAGGATGGTGGCATTGCGGTCCAAGCTGCATACCAGATGTTTGATAATTCGAAATTTAATGTTTGGTTGTTTTTTAAGTTCAGGGTAAAACCCCGAACTTTGCAGCACCTTTTACGTTGACTGGTCCGATAAGCATAATTCTTGGGCGCCTCTGCAAAAAAAAGCATGTAAAGAAGAGGTGTTTTTTTTATAATACTTTAAAGAAGTCTAAATTAACTAAGCATATGCATGCTAAAAGAAATACATGGATTAATGTATGCTTTTTTTTATTTAAAATAAAAAATATTAAAGTGTTTACAAGTTTATTTCACTGTAATTAAGATAACAGTGATTCATGTATTATGAAATTTTCACAAACATTTAAATGAATTTGCAGTGTCTTCAACCCAGGAGCTCTCACCTGCAAATAAAAAGAAAAAATCATACAACTTATTAAAAAATGATTATACATTTGCAATACTATTAGTTTAATTATTAAGAACATGAAAAAGAAAATTATTATTCCTCCCCTAAAAGTAAATAAACGACTTACTTAATCATCAATATCTATATGGAAGAGTTGTAAAGTTGTCTTGTGTTACTCGTTTTTCGTATACCATTTTGTAGATTTTGGTTTCTTCCTTATTGATGACTTTTCTTCTTTTTACATCATGTGTGATTTTGCAAGGGTTTTCTATTGTTATCTTTCGTTCAAGGTCCATGTTGCGCACCAAAGATTCCATACTTTTAAAATTTAACTTTTTGGAGTTCATGTAGTTTAAAGTGAACCCGCGGATCTTGCAACACGTCTTTCCACTTTTAGTGAGATAAGCGTAATTTTTGGGGCCACCTGAAAAATAAAAAACGAATTGTAATTGTTTTTTCTTATTCACATTATATATTATAACAATAATGATAATTGTTTTTAAAAAAATCAAAGCTTAACAGAAGCAAAAGTTGTGGTTTCGTCACCATCCAACTCGTCATTGAACTCCAAGGAAATTTCATAGGGGAGGGTGATTCTTCCCATCACTGGCATAGACGATGGAATCTGTGTCGTGGCATAGGACACTTCTTCCCAACTTATCCATTTCGCTATACAACTTGATTCCTGCCCATACTGTGGTAAAAGCGGCAATGAAAATGTTGGTAGAGGCATCCTGGGACAGAAATTCCTTTTTAGATTCCCACTGGATGGCGGCCCCTCCTGGTCCCTCACCACGCCCCCCTTCCCCCCCACGCGGGGGGGATATAGGATTTTGTTTTCAATAATTAAAATATGCTTGAACGGAAATCTGGACATCATAATCCACAATATAATACGTATGTTTTTGGAAGGTTCGGCCAGAAACTTATTAAAATCACCCAATGTAGACACGTATGTTAATTGATGTCTTCAGGTGTTCGTACCCCACCTATAGCAAAAGAAAGATAAATACTAGTACAAATGTTTTTAAAAAAATAATTATGGTTTTTAAATATATATATATATACACCTTCCCAAGAAACTGTTTAAAGCCAGCTTGGCCACCTGCCTCCGTCCAGGATTCTTCGAAATATTTTGGGGATCTAATTTGATTCCCTCCTTTTCCTCGTATTCACAAACGTAGGCTGCCTTTTCTTCCTCTGTGTGACAGTTCTGGGGCCATCCGCTACTCTTTTGCTTTAATTTGTAAAAGGTATCAGTGTACGATTTAAAGAGTATCGGATGAGTGTGAAAAGTGGTATACTTCGTATATCTATAAAAGAAATTTTTTTGAAAAAACAAGGGTTTAAATTTTATCTTTTTACAGAATATTAATTCAAATCAAGAATTTTTTAATCATTATTAAACCTGCCTCAGAGATCTTATATCCTTTTGTCTTCGCCAGCTTGGGCAATTCTGGCCCTTGTGCCATAAAACCCCAATCACTCACTTTGCCAGCTTGACCTCTTCGGTAACCCACGTACCCACTCATCATCATTATGGTAGTATAGGTTTGTTGTCTTGTTTCGACAAAGCAGAAACATGAGTTTGTTCTGAGTTCTGTAAGGCAAAACCTGTAAATAGAGTCCGCGCGGAGGTATTACTTTACAGCTGACTACTCCAAAATAGTCTTCAATCTCTCCGAATCTTTCAGTTATCAATTCAGGGTGCCCCACGGGATATAAAGAATATTTTGTTCACCTGCAGAGAAAAAAACGTTCGCAATTTTTTTTGTAACATTTTTTTAAGTTGAGAAAAAAAATCTTTTAATGACTGATTAAATAAAACACCTGCCCATGGATAAAGATAAGTGAAATCCACGTACTTTACATTCCCTTCGTGAAGCAATTTAATAGCTTTCGTTCGTCTCCCAAAGAATGAATCTATGGGGTTCAAACGATCTTGTGAAGTATGCTCAGAAAGAAAAGATTTAGATCTTCCTTTTTCATATTGGCAAACTCATGTTCCTAGGCATTTGTTTGGTTTTTTTCTGACTGAAGGCATTGTGATGCCCTTGAGGGGGTGTCGCCTGATCCAAAACCCTCCAAGAATCTAATAGATCCTACTGGGCAGTAGAAATTAGTGTAAGGTCAGGGAAACCCTGAGCATTACTAGTAACAAAAGTAGGACCAAGATACGTACGGTTGCAGATTAAAAAATTGTAGCTATAAATTCCGAAATTATCTGCCCGCGATGATCTTCAAAGCCATAGCCCCAAATTTTGGGACCTGGCATTGGTCACCAACAAGCAGATGAAAAGAACAATTTAAACCAAGATGAAATATTTCCAAAATAAAGTTATCGATATTGTCGTGAGGTTGAAAATACATTTGTTAAACACAAAATAATTTTGACAAAATGGATATCAATAGAAACCGAATTTAACGTACTGTTTTTAAAAGAATAATTTAAATTTGAGTTTAAACAATAAGTAACACAATTGAAGCGATTTGAAGAAAACATTGGGTAACCGAGCATCAACAACGTACGGATCTTGGACACAAAGAAAATCACAAAGTATCCCCATTGGTCATAAGAGCATCACTGTGCGCAGCCAGGGAGTGATTCACATTAATTTGGAGCACCTGAAGGGGAACCATAATCTGTCAACATTAACAGGTTGACCTTCTGTTTAGGAAAACATTCGCACTTAAAACGGTCGGTAGGTTTATGTTTAAAAACAAAATTAGTCCCATACCTCTGGTTAGACTCCTTGCAATTAATACATATGATGTCTTTTCAACTGTCAGTAGATCATATCAGGACGAATCAACATGCTTGACCCTTTTATTTCAGCAGTAAAAGGATATCTATCACTCCAGATTTTCAAAAAATAACCAAGCCACTTACCGTGCTCTGGTTCCACATCAGGCAATAAAACATGTCGTTGATTCGTATATCCATCCAACCACTTATTTAGAGATTTCACAAAACAATCACCAAGTTCACGTACAGCATAATCTTTCCCACATCTTGGAGGACCTGTAATCCAAACACCGCAACTTTCACTTAATTCCTCTGTTCGAAATTTAATAGAACTAACGATATTCGTTTTATAACGGAGAAAGATTCCCGGATGATTCTCCTTAATACTGGCGATATCACCAGACTCATCCTTAAAGACACTGCCTCCAGATTTAGATCTCGGTAATCTTCCATATTCCGTGAAATCACCATCCTTCGAGCAATAGACCTTATTCGATTCAGGCGATCCCTTAGATCCCTCAAAATGAGCTTGTGGGAGCCACTTCTTGCAGAATGGTAAACGCCGCCTCTGTTTAAAGTAAACATAGCCTTGGATATGTTGGCGACCTGTATCCGGGCATACCTCTCGACCGAGTATAAGATACTCGTGAACTGCGGGGTCAAAAACCGGTTCTGGTTCGCAGATAAAGGACGTAAAGCTCCAGCCATTGCAACGACTCATTTCCAACTGACTTAAAACGCGCGCTCAAAAATTGGACACTTGGCCAAGGGTAATACTAAACCTTGGCCAACGATAGGCGAAAAGCCGTGCCAGAAAACACAACAATCAATCAATCAAGCAACTGTCAGTAGAATGTTCGCAACCGCTGTTGCCACATAAAACTCCCTTAGCCCGAGGGCACCATTTGGTCGTGTGGCCAAAGCGGCGGCTGTTTAACTCCAAAAAAATTATTAAATTTAAAGCGAGAAAATTCGAAGTAGTCCATGGTCATCGAAAAGTCTTTTGTAGATTGACGGATCAACAGAAATTATCCAGTTTGTACTAAAACGAGTACGAATAGAAAAGTTTACATCAAAAAGATTCTTAGACGCGCATAATGATTCTTGGCCGTGAGGCCCTTGGATAGTCGGTCTTTGTCGATATCATTCGGGATTCCTAGGATAATAACTTTCGGTCGACGTGTCTTGGGTTTGGAAACATCAAAGTGTTCTCCCAGAGAAGGAACATAAGAGATCTCCGCCTCAAGGGCTTCTAAATCAGTAAGAGAAGGGGCCTCGATGATGAGACCACCTCTGCTAATCTTGGAGATTTGATTTATCCTAGCAGCCAAATTACGGCAAGTTAAGGCAGTTTCAACAAGCTGGCGATTTTCTTCGGAAGAGGATTTCTTTTTTGGTCGTAAAAGAACGACGTGATTATCACGCTGAATGGACACAGGAGTTATACTGGTCTAGATTGTAAGATTTCAGAAAACGAAGGCGTAGCCTTAGTAATAATTGATCTTCTTTGGTCGTTTCTAACAGACTTTTTGAAGAATACTTCAGATCCTGTTTAATGTCCCAGATTGAAGGAAAAGGCTTTCCCTCTTAGGTTTTTCGGAAGTCTTTCTTGGATTACTCCAACCTCAAAAATAATTTCTTCAGCCTGTAACGTTGGTTAAACCTCCTCGATCTTTCGCGTATAGCAATAGCGTCATCCACCTAAAAAGTGCATTTAATTTTTTTTTTTTTTTTAGAGTTCAAACGTTGGTAGAACAAATACCAGTTTTGAAAAATTAAGTAAGCTGACGTTCTTGGGAGCATATCCTTCCAATATATCTGCCCCACCCGATGAAGGTCCAGGTTGATCCTAAAGAAAAAATAAATTATATGAATATAACGCTTTTGAAACCAAATACAAAATTTGTTTTTCTTGTCGCTGAAGAGATTCAAAAAGAAGTTTACTTCAAAACCTGATCTATCTTGATTATAAAGGGTAATGAGTCGTCCGGAAACAGTTGTGATGCGTCATTCGAAACCTTATTAAAAAAGGATTAAAAATTTAAATTATTATAAATATGTAAATAGTTTTTTTTAAAAGAAGGAAAAGACAGACACGTACATCTGCATCCATTGGATTGCTTTCCATGTCCTGAATTGGATTCTCAGCTGATGGAGAAATATCCCTGAAGTACTGAAAGAAAAAAAATTAATGAAAATTACGAAATAGTTCGGAATAATGTACTAAATTAAAAAAAATCCAAGACAAGCACCGTAATACATACATTGTCATTGTACTCAAGAAACACCTGTGTTGAGGCACCCAAATTGCGTCATCACAGAATGCGTGAGAATAAACAAAGTGTGAGGGGGGAAAAATCACAAATTATAATTATAGCGAAGGGTGTCATGTCCTTAATACTTATGTATTAAAATAATCATTCTGGATGAATATATTTTTATTTACAGATTAATCATAAATCAGAATTAGGCATAAGTGTCGCTTAGGCGAGTGATCTTCACTCGTTGGCATCAACAACTCGTCCACCAAGTAGCGTTGAGTTGTCGTAGTCTTACTGACATCCCCTTTTCAGATGTGAAATCTTTTACACAATTTGCAGAGTCCACATATACAATTATAATTCTGGAACACATACAATGCCCTAGACTACAAAGAAAATTACACTGAAAGTAACAGTTTTATACATAATCATTTAAAAATCTTGCTTTATGACACATTCGTCCACTTTTAGTGGTTGTTACATTTGTATCATTCATAGTGATGCATTTATTAATTTCATTTAATTAACCATGGGATTTAACCTATTTTCTATTCCTTTTGAATATTTTATCAGATTCACTTTTGAGAGTGTATGATCTCAAATCTTAATCGATAGATATTACCTGTGCAGGTTCCCAAGTCTTATTTTTCATGTTTTGCATGCGCACATTATCTCCTGGGTTTAATTTACTCAGAGATTTTGCTGAACGATCATGAAACTGCTTCTGAATTTGTTGACGCTTGGTCAACAGGCAGTTTTGTTCGCAGTCTTCGACTAAACATTAAATCTGAGATTGGTGTGCTCCTATATTCCATTAGACCAACAAAATAATTTTTATTGTCCTCTTTTGCCTTTCTCATTATTGTTTTCACTATCCCATATCATAACTTCAAAGACAGATGTGTTGTGCAACTTATATAAAAATTCCAGTCGAATACCATTGGGATTTAGAAAGATATCGGCATTGCATTCAACAGAATTTCTTCTCACTAAGAGAAATTGCTGAGGGTTTTTTCACAAATGATGTTTTTTAAATTTGAATCTTAGGATAATAATCATCGAATTACAATTTAAATTATGAATTTTATTTATTAATATACCTGGGTATTCAGCATATTCAATCTTCATAAAATTTTACAAAAATATTCGAAAATTCAAGTTTAAAAAATATCATTTGTGGGAAAAATCCTCATCATTTAGTTTCTCTTGGTGATAAGAAATTCTGCTGTGTGCAATGCCGATATCTTTATAAATCCTAATGATATTCGACTGGAATTTTTATATAACTTGCTCTACAAATCTGGTTTTGAAATTTATGAAAGAAAAAGCACTCTATATCTCTCGAATGCGCATTAAAAAATTATTTACTACAAATACTCATAATTACTCTAACATTCAAGATATTTATTTCAAATTTTGGAACAATGCTACTTCAATACATTTTATTCTGTAAGTTTCGTATTATTTGGTGGAAAACTCTGCTTGTTATAAGCAGAGAAAATTTGGGATTTTTTAAGAAAACCTTTATCTTCCAGATTATACTTGCTATTTTTAAGAAAATGCATGTAAGCAATGTACATATTAAGAATAATTATTGTTGAAATGTGCTGATCCTTATCAGCTTTCTGTGGAACGAGGTGAGCCCAGATTTTCTTCACCAATTTCTGGCCGGTCCGTCGTTGCGGATCGAGAATTCGTCGTTTGGAACTTTGACAATTCCGGCCAAGGATTCGTAGTTTCCTGCCAAAGATTAGTCTTTTCCTTGTGAGGGTGTTAGACTGCGGTCCGAGGATGTTCTAACACCGGCATGGAGGGTTCGACTGCCGAGGCCGTCGCTTCTAATTGTATCTGTTGCGGATCCTGCATGTGGTTGTAGATCTGAGCTTTAGAACCGCCGAAGACGTTGGAATTGACGAGCAGAAAGGTTCCTTGAACCGGGGCGGTCAAACTCGTCGCCATGCCTGTGTCTTTTCGGAGCAGGTATCGCGAAACCGTCGTCATCCACCGTTCTTTCCGGCCTCGAAGGAGTCGCCCCCGCTTCGTCGTCGCTAAATTCCTCGCTCGTCTCCGACCTCTCGACGGGCCGAAATCAATTCTACGTATGGGGGCTTTCCGGGGCTATGTCGAAATTAGGGGCTGGATTGCATTCGACGACGTACATTTCGACCTTTCTCCCCTGCCTCCTGAAAGTGGCCTCTTCCATCACGTCCACTTGAAAAATGATCGTCTGAAACGTCATCAGAATGTACGTCGTGAGAGGCGTCACTTAATATACGGTTTTGGGCTCCAGGACTACGGCGTCGTAGTGTTTTTGCGACTCCGGATTGAAGGATCTTTCGATGTCGTGGTCGGGCCTGTTCAGCATGTAGATGATCATCTGTTTGGTCAATCTGGTGGATACGATAGGCCGTGTTGGAGACCCGTTTCTTACCGAACATGAAGAATTTCTTGGTTACGAAAAGTGCCCAGTATATGAAATGCATCCTCTGATCGCAATTTCTGTGTCTCGAGTTCACGGCATTTATGTATTTTTCCTAGGGCTTTCTCCACGCGATCTCCTCGTATCCGAAGATCTTGTGCTCGATGCACCTCTTCAAGTTGTCCTTCACCAACCTATTCTTTGCGACGAATGGGTAGTAAATTTTGTGCCTGGCAGAGTCCGCTCTGAGAGTGAACAGGATGAACGCCACCGAATACTCTAATAGTTGCATTATTTCTCTGGCTTCGGGGATCCTACGCCAGTCTCTGGATCTTGTCAGTATCGTCGATGGAAAACAATCGAAAAGGACGACTTCTTCTCTAGGGGGAAGTCATGTTGGTTCTGCTGCCGTTTTTAATAATATGACACAGTCTGAAAGGCTACACAGTTATTGCAATGTTTTTACATCTGAAATTTATGCTATTTTTATGGTTTTAGGCAAAATAAGCATGTGTAATGACAAAAACTGGATCATTTACACCAATTCACGAAGTTGTTTGGAGGCACTTTTTTGCATAATTCCAGACGAAGCCATCCACTTGTGAACAAAATATTTAACTTGTATACAAGCCTCCTGGGGAAAGGCTATAATATTTCCTTTTGCTGGATCCCAGGACACTTCGGGATAATTGGAAATGAAAAAGCGGATATAGCTGCTAAAGAAGCCAGGCGAATTACATGGCCATATGTTCCGCTTCCAGATATTGATTGTATTTTGAGGTCTAAGGTTAGCAGATCTTGGCAGGAGATCTGGAATACTCAAACAAACAATAAACTACATTTTATTCAACCATTTGTCGGTGGTTTTAAACCTTGTAAATTTAACCGAAACATTAGCGTAAAACTAGTTAGGCTGCGCATTGGGCACACGTATTTTACACATCGTTATCTACTTCACTCGGAACCAGCCCCGATTTGTCAGACCTGTAATGCAAATTTCACGGTTCGACATATTTTATCTGAATGTGAAGTTTTTAATAATTGTAGAATCAAATGGTTTGGTAAAGCCCATCCTCAACTACATGAGCTGTTGGGCGATCCTCTACATTTTAATTTGTTCTCCTTTTGTTGTTGAAGTTGGCTTTATGAAAGTAATTTAATTAAAATCTCCATTGATCATTCTTTCCTTGCTACCATCTTTGTTCGTTTGTAGTACATTTTAACCTCATAATCACATCATTCATCATTACCCAGTTTTTGGCGCAGCATGGCCCATCTGGAGCAATTTTGCCATAAAACAATAACTCACTCACTCACTCTTCTCTAGGGTCAGGGACGTTGACAGGATCTCGTTCGACTTCCAAATTTTGCATGGCCGGTAAAGATTATTATTTTTACAGTTCGATACACCAAACTGATTTTCACTCACCGGAAGAAAAAAAATGTCCGAGGCACCGTTGTTTTAAATTTTGAAGGAATATGGAGATTTAGGCTAGAAGAAACTCGCCGGAGAACTTTCAAAAGAACAACAAGAATGTTCGATGCACAAAACTTTGAAAGATGTGGAGATGTATTAAAAAAATATTCATTCACAAGAGCACTTTCAGAAAAAATAAAAATGTTCCAGGTACTGCTTTAAATTTTGAAGGACGCGGAGATAAAATATTCATTCACCAAAGCACTTTCATCAGAACAGCAAGAATGTTCGAGGCGCCAAACTTTTTTAAATTTTGAAACATGCGGATATATATATAAAAAAAATATTCATTCATCAGGACACCATCGGAAGAAATAATGTTCGAGGCGAATGTTCGTAGTTTTAAATTTTGAAGGAACGCGGATATATCTGCCAGAAGAATATTCACTTACCAGAGCACTTTCTGGAGAAAAAAGATGTCCCAGGTGTCATTTCCAATTGTATGAAGTCGAAGTTTTCCTGAAGCACAGAGACAAAAAGCGCACATTTTCTTCCAGAAACACAGACTTCGGTTGGAAGAAAAAAAGTTAGCAGAGTTTCAGGAGGGAAGGAAAAAAAAAGTTCACTTTATCGATCACGTTTTAAAATTCTTTCGAAAACAGAGTCCGGAAGCGGGAATTCAAAAAATGCTAATTTTCAGCAGAACGGATTTTTTCCAAGTCCAAATTAAGTTTATCCATTTCGAATGCATAATTTTTCAAAATCGGAATAAAGGAGACATGTCCACATTTTCGTCGTCCCCGGTCACGAGAAGTTCCACCGATCCAAAAGAAACATCTCCACCTCGCCAATTTAAGCGGCCGAAGACTCGTCGAAATTATTCTCGCGACAGGAAGTGAAAAATTAAGGGAAAATTCCCGTATATATACCTGATCGGAAGGAGAAAAAAAATCACGCCTCGGAACTTATTTCGGATATTTTTTCTGACCAATGAGACGGCTAGGTCTACTCGTGCGTTGCGGGGTCTGAGGATGCCGCCGAGACAAATCCGAAACGGGTGAGCATTCTTCCGGAGTCGTCGTGTCTCGCTGAGGGTTCGTCGTTTCGGGCCAGGATTAATAGTTTCTGGTCAAGGATTCGTAGTTTCTAGCTGAATGTTCGTCGTTGCACATAATCCCTTCAATATTCAAATATCTATATAAAAATTATGTATACTAAGAATTAAAGCACATCACAAGCGTCATAGGTCCATCATAATCCCCCATTCCATAGTGATGTAATATGTTTTCAGAATTTGACACTTACAGCTCAATTCTACGAGAAATCTATCTGTAAGAAATTAAGTTAAAAACCTTGCAAGAACTAAGAAATCCACACAAAATTTTGACCTTTACAATTTTAATTCTGATATTTACTATCTGCCTCTTAAGTTTGCTGAAAAGTAATACAGTAAAAGCTGTAGTAGGACAATAAAAAATATTAAGTTTAACAGTAGCAGGAAACTTCATCTTATTAAAAATAAACATCATTAAGTGTAGCGACATAAGCTTAAGTGATGAACTCACCAATGCAAGCAATAAAAGGAGTTACTGGAGCTTCATTCTGCACCTCATGGAGGCTCTTGTTTTCCTGCAGAATATATCCACATAAATAAAAATGCTTCCCTAAAAACTGGTTAAAATTTTGTTAAAAAATGTAACTAACTACACAGTAATAATTCATACATATCAACTTCAGAATAATATACATTTGGCAATTCATATTGCATAAATATATATCATTGCATACCTAATCTGAGCTTAATTGCATATGCTTATCTATGCCCAAAACTTCCCAGTCTTGGGCATAGATAAGCATATGCAATTGCATGCAATTAAGTAAAGGTTAAATATTCTATGTCCATGATAGATGTAATACCGATGCTATAATCGCATGCATTAAAATATTAGTCAGAACTTAAAGAATTACTTCAAAAATTTTGAAGATAACATTGCAGTCCTCCTCAAAATAAGCTGTAAGTGCTGGGATATAATTCAAATGCTGATGTTGAACTCCATATCAACACTCATCACACGCTTAGTTGCTGCATTTCTCAAAATAGAAAATATCTCGGGAATTCCATCCTTGACCGCTTCCTCAAACTTTTCCCCCTCAGGGGCACATCTTCTTTAGGTGTGACGGGCTTCACGACCCCGAGGTACCCTAGTGTCTGCTCTCCATTCGAGTTTTTTCCTCCTTTTTGAGTTTCAACTTTTTTTCTTCCTTCCCTCGAGGGTAGGCGAGGGAGCTCTCCATGAGAAGCAGTTGCCGCTCTGTTTGCTTCTTCCTTCTCATGGACAGCAAATCACCCCCACGTGTTGGCCGTGCGTGGCGACCCATTAGACGGGTGGTACATTTCGGTCCCCGGTGTATCAATCGGCCGGTATCCCATCCATTTGTCTGGGCTGCTCAAGGGGATCAAGCGAAGGGGTCACTCCTTGGGCTTGGCGTTAAGGGTGGTCACTGTCCCCGGGGGTGACTCCCAGCGTATAGGTTCCGGCTAGCACCAAGGTAAGCGCCGAGGCTGGAAATCTCCAGAGCCGGTGGCTGCCTTCCCTTGTTGGGCTCCGTGGAGGGCGGTGCCGTCGGGCCTGAATCCCCATCAATGTCATATGGGTAAAAAGAAATCTGGTCCCTTCAGTGGGCAACAAATTATATCGAACACATCAAGAGCAACTAATTTTCCAACCTTTTTTTTGATTAAAAGAATTTCCAGCAGTAATGAGACATTTCATTCCGTGTCGCCTTTTTTAGTTGAAAAAGCAATTATCAGTAATATAGGTGAAGTAAAATGCACTAAAAAACTTCGATCTGGCGACTTTCTGGTCGAAGTTCAATCTCGGAAGCAATCGCTACAAATAGTGAAAGTGCAAACATTTTCCAACATTCCAGTAACTGTCTCTCCACATGCAACTTTGAATTCCTCCAAGGGAGTTATCACCTGCGGAGAATTGCTTAATGTTCCTACAGAAGAAATCCTTAAAGAATTGCAGGGTCAGGGGGTGAGCCATGTACGGCGTATATCAATACGGAGGGATGGCCAGCTCCTAAATACAAAGCACCTAATCCTCACTTTTGACTCCGCGAAATTACCAGAAAATATTAAGGCCGGATATATGCGCCTTTCTGTCAGGACATATATACCCAACCCACTCCGCTGTTTCCAGTGCCAACGTTTCGGACATTCGAAAACTTCTTGCCGCGGGACACTTACCTGCGTCCGTTGTGCAGAAGTTGGGCATGAAAGTACTAATTGCACCCGTGCAGAGAAGTGTGTTAACTGTAAGGGAGAACACACTTCGTTTTCTCGAAACTGTTTTGCCTGGAAACAAGAGAAAGAAATAATCTCCACAAAAATAAAACAGCAGATATCTTATCAAGAAGCAAGAAAACTTGTTAAATCACAGACACCCACACCCGGAAATAGTTACGTTTCTGTAGCAAAAAAATCATTTTCTGAACCATCCGTCCAAAAAAATCCGGATGCATCTGCTGTTACTTGTTCTAAACCATCTGATTCTACTGCAAAAGCATCTCCTCCAATAACCAACTTGCCAATCCCATCCTCTCCATCTGTTGCTCCGGTCAGTGAAGAAGTGTTGGCTTCGCCTGACTTCACTGATTTTCAAGTTGTTAGAAATAGAAAAAAGCTGAAAAAGGAGTCTCCAACTAAAACAAACCATAGCATCACCAAAGCAGAAAAAATCGCAAAATTTTACACCTCCTCTCACCGTGAAATAACTAACCCTATTCCAACAAAGGATAACATATCTACCCATCAATCTACATTGAAACCTTTTCCAACCACCACACCTACTTCTGTTGACATTGAACTTTTACCAATGGCTGTTCTCCCTCCATTGGAAAAGAGCATTTTACAATCTCGGGAATCTGATGCTGATGCCGAGATGAGCTCCTCCTCTGCATCAGAAGAGGATGCCTTAGAGTACAACATGTTGGAGGACTCGCCTGCAGCTATCAGTCCTCCACTCCCTTCCAAACCTGAAAAAGGAGACAAATATAAAAACGGGTAGCATTATTGCTTCTGTTTTGTACTTTTTAAAAAAATATATTTTAAAAACAAACGACCTACGCTACATTGTTTTCTTTCAACTAACTTGTTTAGTTCTTTTAATTTTTTAAACATTTTCTCTATATAGATTTCGTCCTTGGAATTTTATTTGGTCCTTGCCCACCATGTGATATTTTAGACATATTTTACATCTGATATATTTTAAAACTTGCATTTTTTATCTCTTTCCAACGTTCATCTATCCCTTTTTGGCAACATGATTTTATCTTTTCATATGCAACTATGAATTTCAAATTTTTTTAGAATTTTATCCATCTCTTTTATATAACACCATATATTTTATCACCGTGAGCCTGTTTATCTACCATACGTTTGGCGCAGTTTAGCCAAAAATGGCTCTTGCGCCATTAAACCCCAACCAACCAACCTCAAACTTTTCAGCTATTGGAAAACCAACCAACTTTTCTGCATGAAGTATATACTTCCTCACACAGAGAAATGGCCAGTTTTCCTCATAAACTGCGATGGAGAGATTTTTGTTGATATCAAGACGTTGTAATGGATATGTACTATCCATCAGGCTGTCCAAAACGTTTTTGTTCCTCATCTCCATTCTTCAACGAGTGTTCTTTTTATAATTTGGGACACTGGACTTTCCCCTTCTGGAAAATTTGGTTGATAGTCAGTTCAACCATACTTAGCTGTTGCACTGACTTTCTCGGGACCTTTCTTAATATTACTTTCTATACCCAGTGACCGCTTCCAACTGGGTTGATGAATCTCTCCTACAGTTTTCCACTCTTGCTATTAACTGGCATAGCAAGCTGGAATGCTCCCCACCACTTACAGTCTCCAATGTAATCGGAGAAGGAGCGAGGATACTCCCCCACAATCTTCTTTGCAATTGTCTCCAGTTTAGACTTTCGTGGGACAGGGTCAGTCTCGAGCAGTTTTGCCGCCACAATCCTCACAATCTGTCTCCTTTCCGCAGGAATTGGGCGTTCTCATCTTTCCAACTTGCTAATAGCACTTTTGGGAATTTTACTGTAGGGGATTTTAAAAACCGATTTTCTGCTGATCATTTGTATACAGCTTTCTGGTGGTGATTCCAGTAGGGATTTGTTGAACTCTTCAGATTTGGTGGTATTAATCTCTGCAAATATAAAATCCTTATTAAAAAAATAAAATGGGGTAGGGGGTGGGAAAAATAGACAAACTTATATAGTCCTCTTTATTACCTTGGGCATAAATTGAAGTTATATTGATGATCTTATCCCATACAAAACCTATACTTTATGCGATGTAAATAAGATGTATGATATTACAACACATTTCCAGAATAATGCAGACTGAGCTCAAAATTATCGTTCACCTATGTTATAAAAATTTTTACAAAAACAACTCCAATGGAGGGGGGCGGAAGGAAATAAATCTTATTACTATAAATGTACTATACTACTATTAAAGTACTACACGACTACTATAGTTACAAAGTTTGGCGCAGCATGGTCAAACCTAAGGCTTTTGCGCCATAAAACCAAACTACTGTAGTACTATAAAAAAATACATTGGAATTTCCTGGCACAAACAAACAAAAAGAATAATCAAACATTTTTAGAAGGTTTAGATAACAAGTTATGAATAAAAGCATCTATATTAAGTTACCAGAAAATGCTATTTCACCCCTCCCATATAAACTAGAGTGTCAAATTATTTGAACTTCAGCAAAGAGATGGAAAAAAATTATCTTGCGTGAAGAAAAAGTCTCATCGATCTTAGCTTTTAATTTCCTAGCGTGGATCGGTCCAGGAAATCTTTTTCGGGATACAAATATTTCATATCTTCAGAACTTTCAACTCATGCTTCAGTGACAGTTTTTAGTCACTTTCATATAAAGCATCTGGCTGCTTTACTAAACAGTCCTTGTGAAATGTCTGTACAGAATCCATCTATAAAGATTTCTAAACAAAGTTCCTTGCAAACACAGTGTGAAAATAATGCAAGATAACTTTATCTTTAAATACATCTCTACAGAAAATCTCTAGTCGCACGATTCACAGTAATGGTCAGCACCATAAAATCCTTTCAAGGATTTGATCACATCGAAATGAACATTGTTTTAATACACAATTTATGCGACGAGACCTATCTTTGTCTCTATAAGACACTTAAATAATAATTTAAAAAAAACGTATCATGAATAAGTACAGAATGGTCAGAGCAATAATGCAGACATGACACATTTCCGCGGAAACGTGGATTTCCGCTTTTTCGGCATCGAATTTAATCATTCTTGGGATCAATGCAAATCTGCATTAAAATTTTTGGTAATGCGTTGGGGGGGGGGGTGCACACAAAAGACTTGAAAAGCACGCAAACAAAAACTGCGTGCAGTATGCACATTCAAATAATGTCAGATTTGATAGATAGTAGATCAGGAAGAATATATATTGAAACATATTTTTCAATTTAGAGTGTTAAATACAAAATGATGAGCAAAGAGCAGTCTGCTGTTGAATATTTTAGAAAAAAGATTTTTTACGTAATGCTATTGATAGTAAGTAATATGTGAAAAAGTTTTAGGTCTTCAGGCAAATGGTACTAAGAGGAACTTGATAGTAAGAAAATAGCAATGAGAAAAAAAGAAAGCAAAATTTTGAAAATGGAGGAAAATAGAAGACTGAAGCATAAAAGATAGCTTGAACTGTTAGCTCAAAAATGAGAAACAAAAGTTTTAATAATTATGTGTAATCGAAAAAAGTTTTTACATTGCCATATTTTTTAGTGAGAATTTTTACGAGTTTTTAACAAAACTTTTTGCGAATTTATTTTTCATCCATTAATTTTCTTTTAAATAATTCTACAATATTTTAATATCTCAAGCCCTTTTTGTTTAAATTTATTCGTTTATTGTTGAATTAATAATACTTATTTTACTTCTCGTTGTTGTTCAGCTTTTTTTGTTCCAAGCCTGTGTCATGTCTGATAATGATATAAAATAGAAAAAAGTGTTACCTGAATCAGGGATTCAGACGATATGACTACAATCTGCACATTCAAACACTTCGATTTCCTTATACGTGCAGGCTCTTATAGGCACTTCTGCATCTCTATGTAGGGTCTTTGCTCGATTCTGAAGAGTAGGTCGTCTGACGTTTCTCATGGCATTAATTGATGCTCGGTCATTTTCTGAATGTGCCAAGGCGTACAGAATTGCTTTGGCACAACACAATCCTCATTCGTCTTGTTGCATGTGCAATATTGACTGTTTAGCTAGTCTATCAGTGTCGATGTTTAGGACTTTCCTGCCTCTGCCTGCGCCGACATCGATGTGTATAATGATAGCATCCACAGCGACACCGTGTTCCAGCTCAAATGTTTGTACGACTGCAGAACCCTCATAATTGGAGCGACGACACTTTCAACCGACAACGCTGAGACCAAGATCAAAGAGGTAGATGCAGGTCTATCCAAGTCGATGGCATCAAAACAAAATCGAATTAAATCTGTAGGGCGAAGGTTACTTGCGGAACGCAAAATCAGTAGGGTGATCAGCTGTCGGACGGCTTCAATTGCGGCAGTCAGAAGCCTTGAGGGGATTTGTTCAGTATCAATTCTTGCTTGGAATGTCGCTTCCTCTGCGTTGTAGCGTCTATTGATCCGTCTATTCTTTTCATCTGTAATAACAGCATTTTCTAACTAAACAAATTGTATTTTAGTTAAAAAAAAACACCTTAAACGACCAGAAACACCAGTTTTTGAACAAAAAAAAAAGTATTCTTACGTTTTTGGGAGAATATCCTTCTATTAAAGTTGTCCCACTAGATGAAGTTCCAGGGCGATCCTATAAAAGAAAAAAAAATTATTCATTAACTGTATGAATACAGCGTTTTGAAACCAAATAATACAATATTATTATATTCTTGTCATTAAAGAAATTCAAGATATTTACCTCAAATCCAGATCCAATTTGATAATACAGAGGGAGTGAATGGATTAAACCAGATTGCGACGTTTCAATCTAATCCTAGAAGAAAAAAAAAAAAAAATTGTAAAAACCATTTAAGCTAAGATCTGAGTGTAAAATAACATTAAGATTTATGAAAAAATCAGCTCAAAATATATCTAAAACATACCTCTTCATTTACAATATTAATTCCTAAACTTCTCTGAGAAAAATGGCGAAAGATCTAAAATAAGTTCAGATATTAAAATAAAGAAATTGGATATTGTAAAAGATAATTCAATTATATCTAATACATACTTCTTCATCTTCTATATCGTCATTATCAATCCCCAAACACTTATGAGAATAATGGCGAAAGCCCTGAAAGAAAATCAGATATCAAAATAAAAGAATTGGAATAAACAACAATGTAATGTTCATTTGAGATACAGAATGTTATAAATACTTCCTTCTTCGCCGTCACTTTCTTCAAACATCATCTAATTCAGATAAAAAATATATTATTTTATAGAAATAATATAACAATAATACAATAATATAACAATATATAAATAACAATGTTTATTTTTGAACTATGTGAATGTTTAAAAGCACTTAAACGATTTGTTTCATAAATACATAATCATCTAAAAATATAAAGGTTTACTAACACGCGTTTGATTAAATCAACAAAACACACAACAGCTTTCAAAATATTCAAATAGAAATTATTTAATTCAATGAAAACTATTAAAAAGAAACATGACGCCTATTATTAACTTGCAGAACAATGGCTAAAAACTGTAACGTACTTAAAATAGAATATAAATCTTCGTTAGGTTTAACATTAATTACAATATCCTATTTAAAAAACAAACTTGCTTCAGCACGAGTTCTTTTTCTGGAATCCATTTCTGTCAAAACAAAACTTGTTAAACAGGTAAATTTTCTGTTTTAACCATTTGATTGGCGCAGCATGGCCAAGTCTGGCTCTTGCGCCATAAAACCAAAACTCACTCACTCAGGTAAATTTTCTTAACTAAATTATAAATATAACAAATCTCAAACACAAATATTTTTATTCAAATGAAATTTGACCTCACTGACACAAGTATAAGTAGCTGAGAGTTGAAACATCAACTCACTTTACTTCTTTGAAACAGCCAATCAGAAAATTCCTACTTCGATCCCTGTGGGGTCTGGGGCACAAGAGAAGTTTCTACCATTCTATCCTTTAATCGTTTCAATTTAAAATTAAGTTTTATCCTTCTCAACACATTAAAATAGTTCTTCAAAATCAAGTGTTTGGCGCAGCATGGCCAAAAATGGCTTTTGCGCCATAAAAACCAAATCAAACCAAACCTTCTCAACACACATACACCTAATATGTTGAAATAAGATTAACATAAACCTTTATATACACTAGCAGAGTTAAAAAAAAATGCAAATAAATGAGACAATAAAATAAGAAAAAGCATCTTAATTAAAACTCAAAGCATGATAATGGTATATCAGTATTTTCATTCACGAACATTTCCTCCATTTACGTAAACAATCTTTCAGTATCTAGTTCTGTAAACAAATCCTCTTGAAACCACCTCAAATAAGGTTTATTTATATATAATTTAACAAATTTGGGAGCCAAAGTGTCCCAATCAATGTTATAAAAAGCTTGTTCAAAGTAAGCAACAAATTTCTGCTGCTTACTCATGTTGACACACTCATGTATTTCCATATTAAAAACAAATCCATTTTTAGTCAATGCACCCAGTTTTTGAAAGTATTGTGATATTATGAGAAAGGAAATCAAATAAACACTTACATAGTGCATTTGTCAGTTCATCGAATCCTTGGGATGTATCTACGTCCCATCCTTCCCGGCGTCCGCTCTCAGGATATTTTTATTTCATTGTTAATACGTTCTCTGAGAGTGTATGTTAAGAGACTTGTCTTAACATGTTCGAGTATATGGCTGTATGACGTGAAAAACTGAGTAACTTGATCACCTTGCAGCAATACTTTCTCTGGAACAAGCTTATGACCACGGTCTTTTCTCCGGAACAGTCTGGATAGTCGCACACTTTTCCTAGTCTACAGTGTTGTTGAATATGCACACATTCTTTTTGATCACAGATACGGCATCGGGGGGCGGGGTCTTGAAAGTTGCGAGGAGTAGTAAGAAGAGAACTCCAGACCTCAGGTTTCAAAGATGCTCCTTCTTTCGTTGAGTGCAGAATACCGTCATCGTCCGTTGTGTAGACTCGAATATGCACTCAAGTTTCTTTTAGGAAAGAATTCACCAAAATGAACCATGTGTTTTGTTAAGGAATTCATTCTATTTCCAGCCTCCATTTGCTTGTTAATGCATAGTTTTTTTAGATAAATTATCAGGTACATCACTTACGCTTTAAATTTCCACTAGGTTTAGAACGAAACATCTTTGAGAAGATTCAAATAACAGCTATAGACCTTAGAAAAGAAAATGAGCACACCGCAGCACGGGCGAAGCTCCAAAATGAAATGGCAGAAGGTAGAGGATTAGTAACCAAAAAAAAAAAAAAAAAAGAGGAGAGAGAAATCTTCAACTCACTTTACTTCTCTGAAACAGCAAATGAGAAAATTCCTGCTTCGACCTCCTGTGGGGTCTGGGGTACCGCGTGCCCCCCCTGTTTTGTTCACTAGAAGCCAATCAGATCACGTGAAGCAGCTGCGGATTACTTAAACTCTCCATGACGTCATGCAACCATGGTCTGTACCAGCACGTTCTGACATACCGCGACACATAGGGGTCTGTTCTGGTACCCCCGGTTGGGTTGGGGGACGTCACTTTTCCCGTTGTTAACGTGCGTAAAAAGTGACCAAACCAACCGGGGGTACCAGAATAGACCCCATAGAAACGCTAAGTTAACAAACAATGTCGTCATCATCTCTTCACTTCCGATCCTCTGAATCTGAGTAGTTTCATTTCAGTTCCCACAGCATTAAACAACTGAACTCTACGACTTTGAAGCATTTCTTTACAATAGTTGATTTTTACACCACTAGATGGCGCCACTACAACTATGGCGACTTTAAAACTCAAATAGATTATTTTACCCCCGTTTTGCGTAGCTTGATGTAGTCATGTGGTTAGCGTTCCTACCTGTCAACCCTAAGAACGCGGCTTCGAATTCCGGTCACGGTTGAGTTTAACGTTTTGTCACAATCTGCATCGAAATCGCATAAGTTTTATTACAAATTAGATTAATTAAATTAATAATTACAATAATTGAAATGAATAATTAAACCTTGATTAATTTAGATTACTAATTGTATTAATACCCGAGTTTCCAGATACCTCGAGAAATGGTGAAAAATTCCAAGTTCAAAAAATGACGTCACTCTCCTCTACTAACTTCAGTTCACATCAGCACAACTCAATTCGGAGCAGGAGGGAAACAACTTAACTCGGGGGAATTTGCCGCACCATTCCCCTGGTATTTGCTACTTCTAATTTTAATTTTTCGAGTACAACTTGAGACTGCTCATGTCTCTTTCTCTTCTCAAAAACTAAATCAAAAGTCTCTTTAACCGATTCAAAATTATCCTTATACGGTTCAGAGTTTTTAATGAACGCGATAATGTCTTTTCATTTACTTCAAGATTTAAATCGGAGCACACAGCGTTGTTAAGTTAGGACAATAAGGTACCGAGGAGAGTTCTAAAATACCACAGGGTATTCCAGAAAACCTCTTTTCAGAGATCTCTTTTCCCATTATTGCCCAATCGATACGACTTTTAATTTGTGAGACTTCGTCACGTGTAAACTGGCAAAGGGCCACTTACGATCGTGACTAATGTCTCGTAACTGGAAAATAAACTATGATTAGTAACCAAAACAAAAACACACATAACAAAAACAAACAGAAACTTAAACAACATACAAGAACAAACAACAACAAAAAAATAAAACAAAGAAGACAAGCAGTGTTTACTGGCTGGCACCAATCAGTTCGTAATTAGTATCGGGGACAGGAGGCGTGATGGTCTCAATTGGAGGAGAGTTCACAGAAAATTGGCGCACCCCAGTCACGTGCTCCACATAGATGTTGCATGACCAGCGAATTGTCTCACTCGCACAAAGTCTTTGAAGTTTATGAAGAAAGCTCTTCGCCATGTGCTTTCTTAGGAATGTATCGTTCTTAGGATCCCAAGATCCAAGTGCGCCGACTAAGATGGGAATAATGGTGGCTTTGAGCCCCATGCTTTCGAAGAAGGGCACAAGAGAGGCATACTTCTCAATCTTGTGATTTCTTGCTGCTGTGAAGGCTTCAAGCCTGTTTTCGAAGGGACACGTTATGTCGATTATATAAACTTCGTTCCTTTTCCGGAAGACCAAGTCAGGCCGTTGTCCATCAGGACCAATTGGCTGGTTTTCTGATATCAGAGTGCATCCATCAAAGAGAAGAGCATTTTTTATTCTGTCGGAAATACTGTTGTGACGGAGTTGCCAACCTCGAGACCTACCTTTGCAATGATTAAGTACATGAGCCAATGTCTCGAGGTCGCATTCATCACAACCACGACAGGCAGTATTACTTGTTTTGTCCCAAGGTTTGTTTCCATTCAGGGGAAGTGTGTTGGTGCGAGCTTTATGCACAAAGCGCCATTCTGAAAATCTAGTAAAGTCACCATTGACCATGAAATGGGAACTTGCTGCCGATTGTGATACGACCTCCATGACCTTGCCTTGATCAGGACGTGCCAAGAGAGAATCACCACGAAGGAGTCGAAGTCTGTCTCTAAGCGAGAACAGGAGTTTTTCCTATTTGCAGATTTCAGTATTAAGTCTCCAAACAACAGTCGGGGCGCATTATCGACAAATTCCCAACGAATGCCTTGTCTGGCTGAGGCCCTCCTAGCACAAGTCCATAAGTTGGAATTATCGAACTGTGCGGCACGAGCTTCACCTGTCATGAACTCTCCAAGGTCGTTGTCAGAGGGAGAAGGCTTCCGCAAACGAAACTTGACAGTCTTCACAAGTTCGGCCAATGCGAGCTCTGCCACATGAGAATCGTTCGATGTGAGGAGCTTGAATGCTGTGTCTATTCGATGCAAGTCAGCGTCTTCCGCTGCAATGGGGAGACCGACTGCACCGACCTTCCTCGAGGCATAGAGGTAATCATTGCATGCTCGTTCTGGGAGTCCGAGCGTATTCTTAATCTCAGGTCTAATCATGGCGTCAATCTCCGCCCATTTTTCTTTGTCAAACTGTGCATTCCGCATCGGGAATTGCAGTGCGGGAAAGAAGAATGTTTTCAGAGCCGCAATTCTCTGCCAAGGAGCCAGACAAGATTCTAGGAGCCGTGTGGCAATAATAGCAATGTCGGAGAGGTACTGATAATCCGGACAGGGATTAAAGCCCACAGGCTTTCCAAGAAATTTGTGGAAGTAACCTTCCTCGATGTTTTTGATCTGTGCATTATCGATAAAGGGAGAATTGCGCACACCAACAGGAGTTAGTCCAGAAACGTGCAGTGCGACCGACTTAGACGGATTTAGAGCAAGGCCAAGGCGCTTCAGGCTTGCATTCACAAAGGATAGCGAAAGCTGATATCAAAAATGAGCCCACTGATCGGGCAACCTTGCTTTACTCCGCTAAGAACGGGAATATCTCTGGTAAGGCCACCATCAGACAGAATTTTTGTGAAGGAGTTGGAATAAATATCTCGAATTAATTCTGTGAATGAGAGACCAGCACCGGATCTGGAAAGCATCTCAAAGATCGCCTCGTGGGGAATAGACCCAAACGCATTGGTGACGTCGAGCCACGCAATGCATGCGTCCGTCTTGTCTTTTCTGGCTGAATCGAGGAAATTCTTCAAAACATAATTGTGTTCTATTACGCCGTCATGTGGGGTGAAACCCTTCTGACATTTCGACAAGACATCATACCTCTCACACCAAGCACTAAGTCTGGCAGCCAGGCACTTTGTGAACATTTTATACATTGTAGAAGACAAGGCAATCGGGCGCCAATTATTTGGAAGATTTGGGTCACCAGACTTAGGAAGGAGAACGGTGGTGGAGGTCTTCCAGGAAGGAGGTATGCGTTGGAAATGGACGCATGCATTGAATACAGTGACAAGAAACTTGACAGATGCTGGGATGGTTTTCCAGTCTGCATAAGTGATCCGGTCAGGTCCTGGTGATGTGTTGGCGGCATTCTGAAGTTTAACTTTCACCTCCTTGACCGTGAACGGGGTGTCGAGGAGGGGAACAATATTGTCTTCACACTGACGATAGAAGTCTGGAGAAAAACTACTAGGACCCCAGACATTGCTAAAGTGGTCTTCAAGGGACGAGATGGGGATCTTGCATCTCTCACCATCTGTTTTTGTGATAGCCCGAACAGCCTTTCTCGGGTTTTTCTTGAATAGAATCTGGATTGATTTAGGATCCTTCGTGTTGACAGGAGGTGCTGGAGAGGAACTTGCAAAATCACGAGGCGGGCCATTTAGAACTGAAGATTGAATCTCGGCAACTGCCTGGTCGACAATATTACAGAAATAATTGAAAGAGCCTTCAGTGGCTTCAACCTCAAGGAGTGCAGAAATTTCGGTAATATAAGGTTTTAACATACTCGAATCCTCCTCTGAATTGGTGGCTGGAGGGGTGAGAATATCGAGTCTGTCAGAGTTAGTAGGTGCACCAGGTACAGGGAGAAACTCATCTCCAGTTTCCGGAACGACAGGGGCAAATCGTGCTCGCCTTGGAATGCTTTTTGGTTTTACTAGAGTAAGTGGAGCACCAGAGTTTTTGATATTACGTAACTTATGCGCAAGAGCGTGGTTTTTGAGGCCTATCTCCGTTGGGAATGAAAGGTCACACGCATCACACTTCCATTCAAATGGCCTGTCAGGAGGGATAAGGAGAGGAGAGTTCTTAAAGCATCCATGTGCAGCCGGATGTCGTGTGATTCTGCTCTGACATAAGTAGCACCAGAAGTGACATGCTCGGATTTGAAGCTTGTGGTGAGTTTCTAAATGTCTTTTCAAGCTGCGCTTGCAGATATTATAGGACGAACCGAACGATTTGAATCCGCAACTGGCTTCAGTACAAGGAAGGAACCCGGAGATAGGAAAAAGTATGTTGATTGCATTTCCTATTCGACATGTTTCGTTAGGAATGGATGAAGGCGGAGGGTCACCTCTCACTTGGCTTCGTGACGAAGGAAGGTCTGATTCCTGAGATACTGGAGTATCATTCAAGATAGAATTATTACTAACTGGTTGACTGCGCGGTGGAGAATCAGGGGTGTCTCTAATGGCACCTGTCTGAGAGTTAGTGAATGAAATATCAAATACACAGCGGCCTGCGGGAGGCGGAATGATTGAAGAAAAGTCTGACCTAATAGGGTGTTGAGAAGGCAACAGCCCGGACTTCACTGAGGAGTGGGCAACAGTCATGTGAAGATTAAGTGCCTCTAAGTTCTTTCCTACAAATGAGCAGGTCTGACACTTGTTCAGAGGGAGTTGGGTGGAACCGTCACTACTAGAAAATGTTCGCTTTGAGGCGACGAGACAGCTTTTGCGATGAAGTTCAAAATGAGCCTTGAACGTGAATTTTAGGCCACAATTCTCGCATTCATGAGAAGGCTGTCTGGAGCCAGTTTGAGGTGGATTCTTTGCCAACAGAACCACAGATTGCTTGGATGGAGGCATTGAATTGGAAGTATTATTATCTTGAGATCCCGTGGAAGTCTTCGGAATTGTACCTGACGAGGGCAGCCTTCCGCGGCAATGACGCATGTGATTCTTCAGTTCGCCATTCATTTTCTCAATAAATTTGCATTTTTGACAGGAGTGCTTGTTATAAACATGACGGCGCAGAATACTATCGACTTTCTTATCTGCAGCACGGACCACGAACCCACATACTGGACAATTCCTATTGGGGCTGTCTTCCGGAGGGTCAGGCTCCCCGCCAGCTGCTCCACACGTATGCGTAAGAAGATCGACGGAATTCGAACAAGTGGCAGAGCAAAGAGGGCACTTCTGGGGACGGACGGAAACTGACGTTTCAGGAACAGTGGGAGAGACATGATTATCACAATTCGCACCTGCATGAGGAGATGCGCTGCATCCAATTGTTTCATGAGAGGATGAGAAAACCGGCGAATGAACATCATAAACATGGGCCTCCAATACATTTTCCGAAGGACCAACAAATGGGCATTTCTTGCATTGAAATTTAGTAATGTCCTGTACATCCAAAGAAGGCAAATCCAGTGAGGGGCGACCAGTTTCAACAGAAGAGATCAAAGGTGGCTCATTAGAGAGGAGATCAGCCTGTTGGCTTTCTCTAGGACTAGACTCGCTGGATGGAGCAAGAGGAGGGGGCGTTCCATTAGTCAGAGGAAGGCTAAATTTTACCTTTTTTGCAATGGGCGTGCGGTGAGAAACCGGAGTCAAATTAGCCACAGGAAGACCGAATTCATCTGTTCGCACCTTCCAGGAACTATGTTTGTTCTTCATATGGAACCTAAGTCCACGTCTCTTGAACGCCACATGATTACACAGAACACAACTCCATGACCGAGAGGGCGAAGGGGAGCAAATGTGCTGTAGCAACGAGGCTTCATTTTCGAATTTATCTTTGCATTTTCACAACTGAAGGGGGGGGGGGGGCTCTAACTGTGGAGAGCACTGTCAGATGGATTCTTCTCACCAGAGGACGGAGGAGAAGGTGACTGATTCTCTCGCCGCTGGATCACACCGATCTGTGACTCGGAACATCCAGAATGTATTTCTAAGATGTGCTCCGAGAATGACGAAGGCGAAGAAAGCTCAAGATCACAAAAGGCGCAGCGAAGCGAGAAAGGAAAATACTCAATCTGCTGAATTTGTATTGGAGAATTAGCAACTCCAATTTGTATTGCAGGGGGAGTTTTGCCTTCTTGCAGTGCAGGTGACTTATTAGAATCTTCTGAGTGTGAACCGGACTTATCAACATTCTCTTCCTTAACCGCAGCAGATTCCAATACCGAAGGAAATAAAGAAATTGGAGACTCCGAAACTGTTATGTTTCGGATAATCTGTACTTCATCAGGAGTGAGAAATGGGATAGGACTTTTACCGTACGAGGGTGACTGCTGTCTCATCTCATTTTCAAGCTCAGCCGCACAGTTGCGCATTTGAAGGTCGATTTGTTTTAGTGAGAGAGGCGTGGTGCATGATTCCAAGGTATTTTCGATATTCGGAGCACTGACTGGGGTTTCAGTGACAGGAGTCCTATGCGGACTAAGGTCGAGAGGAATGTCATTATTTAAATCGTCAAAAGCAGTCTGTAAATTGACGGTTTGGCGCAATTGTAATTGCCGCCTGGTACGCCTACAAATTGGCGAGGGAGAGACTAGAATGTCTTGCACACGAATCGAACAGTCTAGAATTCGAGGCGGAGAGTTTTCAATGTTACAGGGAGTGGCAATCAAAGTGTCCGATTGGTGAGATGTATGAATCACATACAGAGGGTCTGTAGAAACACAAACAGTCGTTTCAGACATTGTTCTTTAAAACAGAGACTAACAGTCCACGTAAAAAGGCGTGCCGTATGAAAAATGAAAAGTAAACACTGCTGAAACGCAAGAATTAGTGAGTGCAGGAATAAACAATAGGAATGCAATATGAACAACCCGAGTGAGCAAACAGGCAAATAAATTGTGGCTATCAAATCAATTTCACAGAACACAAGAAAAAGCAGGTACAAATTAACAGCGAGCACGTACCTTGGACGAACCGAAGGGCGACTGCATCTGAGAACCTGAAAGAGACCCGTCCCTACCAAACCCCAACAACAAGAAAAAAATTTACCAATTTAAAAATTACCCATGGCAGAAGAACCAAACAAAAAGAGCTGAAAAACAAACAGAAAGCAACGACTGGCTCGAGGACTTAACATTAACCATTAACATTACTGCCAACTAAACAACTCGGCCAGAGAAATAACAAAGAAAAAGACCCCATTAAGAACACACACGAAAGCAAGAAATTGATTTAAAACCACAACACAAAGCACATGCAACACTGATCAGTTTGGGGGACACAGAAAAAGTTACCAATTCAAAAATTTAATCCACGAAAACTTTAAAAAACAGCAAAAGCAAGTTAAGAACAAAAAAGTCAAACTCACACCAAATGTATGAGGGAGCACAGTATAGAAAAATTTAAATACAAACGTGTGGGAAACGGGGGAGTCAAAAGTCATGGTCAAAAAGAGCAATTTTCTGGATTATTGAAACACTGATTAAAGGTGTTAAAAATAATAAAAACAATGATAATAATAAATTGGGGTGTCATATCAGACCACACAGACACAATATACAAAAGAAAAATAACGAAAATGTCGAATCTGGGCTAACACAAATTTCCTCACAAAAAATTAATTCACACACAATTTTCCACAAAAGTGGTGAAAAACACATAAATACAATTAAAATATATCCAGAAACAGTGAATACAAAGTTGGATCAAGTTGTCCGCAGCAAGCGGTTCGTGCGGGACCCCAAGCAGGTGTATATAAAAAGGTGTTAACCACTAAAGAGGGATGGTACTCGGAAAAGGCATGAATAAATCACACAGCGGGAACACAAAAACAATGGGAAAGTGTGCCACAATTTGTAGAGCATGCTGGCACATGAAAATTCCCGAAAAACTGGACCAGGGGGGGTCCAGGGGGGAAAAAAATGACAATTTTCAACATTTTTTAAAACGGGCAAAAATGCACTTAAACACGAAAAAAGGGTATCAAAATGCGTGGAATAATTAGGGGAACAAAACGTATAAGCCAGATTTTCGGTGTCAGTGCGAGAATTTAAATGAAGATGGGAAAAGGGAAAAACAGCTTGCAAGTCCAGGGCTCGGGACAGAGTTGTGTGATTTATGACGAAAATGTCCTAAATCGACATAATCAGACAAGCAGAGACCCTGGACACACAAAAAATCACAATTCCACCATAAAAAATCAAGTTACAAGGGAAAGTACAATTTAGTACCCAAAGGGTAGAGAACCCCCAAAAAACTGCTATCCCAACTTCAGCAAAAACGCAAGGAGGGTCACAGGGAACGTACTAAATTGGTGAGAAAGGCACACCGCTTAATTTGATGAAGACAAAAATTAAGACAGGTGGGAAAAAAATAATGAACAGGGGGGGGTGAAGGGAACTTTTGACACAAAAAACAGAAAAAAGTGAATAAAAGTTATAAAAAAAGCCAAAATATTATAAAATACAGTCAGAAATACTCGTAATGATAGCAGAAAGACTGTAGAAGTGCCAAAAGGGTCACAGAAAGAGCTTTAGCAGTCACATAGAGGCAAAAAGCAATTTGGTGACTGAAGGGTTGAGTGACCTACTTTCAGAACAGCCACTTCCAAACCCATAGAAAGAAAAATCCTACAGGGATGGGAAGTATATCAAACTGTTCAGAAAAATCACCCGAACAAATTCCAGGTGGAGAAAAAATTTAGAATAATAATCACCCCCGGGAGGGGGGGGGAAACCGGAAAAGTAAAATACAAAAATGTTAATAAAAACAATACTAATAGTCCAAAATGCATGTATGATACATAGAAATGGTTGAAATTACATACTCAATGCTACAACACAGAGAAAAAAGCAGGAAAGGGAGTCTAAAAAAAATCGGAAACATTTCGGCACCAAAGGGTAGAGCCAGATTGCATCATACACGTTTGGTCCGAAATAAAATAAAATAAACCGTTTAGACCGGGAAAACCTTAATTAAATTAAAAGGGTGTGCAACAACGTATGCAACAAAAATTACGGGAATACAGTTAAAAATAAAGGAAATATGGGTATGTTTAATCTGGCCAAGAGCCGGATGCAAAATGTAAACAAACCGATTGCCGAGAACAAAATGATCCATAAAATAAAAACTATTTATCCAATCTGCACATGAAATGTACCAAAATGCTCAGGAGAACATATACTATCAGAATATTACATTAAAAACACTCAAATAACAAAATTTCCGCAAGTCGGTTTTTAGGGTGGGGAAAGCATTCATAGCGTCATGTACCGTCCCTCGCCGCCATGACAGTATCAAAACAGAAAAAACGCTATAAATCACCGAAATGTTAATCGATTTTCATGAAATAAACTTCAAATGACTCAGAATTATGTTCCGAGTAGATACGTATAAAAATAAACATGATTAAATGAGAAAAACATTATACATAGACATGTTGAAAAAATCCCATGTTAACCTATGGGATGATAGCATTGACACATATACACATAGAAAAATGACCATAACTTTTGAACTAATTGACTAAATAACACATATAATATATCAAACTGATCAGAATTGCATGTACTTTAATAATAAATAAACATTATTTCACTCACCCGGGTTGAATCGATGCGACTTAGTAATTAATCATCTGCCCTGTTATCCCAGGCAGGGTGGGGGAAGAAAATCACATAAGTCCACATAATTAAAAAACGAAAAATCACAATAATCCAAAATTTGGGGAGGGATAGCCAAAACTACTCTCCAATCGATTCAAAGTGGAATCGTAACGATGCGATGAGTGGTTTCCGGAAAATCCGGGAAAAACCGGTCGAGGGGCTTCACTCCGGAGAGCTAGATCCCTCGATTTTCTGCAAAGTCCACAAAAAGTGGAATAAATCGGTAAATATTGATTTCACCGAAATAAAAATTACATCAGCATGAAGGTGAAGATGAGCTGCACACACACATATAAAAATAAAATCACTGGGACGTGATTTAGCAGGTTTTTCCCCGTTACGGCTTTCTGGCAGTAGAAGTTTGAGTGGGTGGTTGCTGATGAGCATGTGAATAAGTTGCAAGTGGATTTACATCCGCCCATACATATTAATTGTCGGTGTTAAATGCAACTTCACGTGTGAAGGGACATTCATCCGTGAAAAGCACAGGTGCCCCAAAATCTGGATTTACCGCGCTCTGCTGCAGGAACCAGCAGGCGAATTCCACACAAGGGTCGGTTCCTGGACTCGTTGAACAAGTTAAGGATGCAAACGTTCATCTTTCAGCACTCCCCATGCCGTGGAGTGTGATACATGTAATTGCCTGGCCACTACTCGTGTACTTTTACGTGGCTGATCAGCAACCATATCCAGAATGGCTTCTTCCACAACTAACGCTCCGTCCGTCTTTGCACGACCTGGTTAAACAAACGGCCAACTCAACTGAATCCCACTCTCTTTTGACATATTCTTTGGGTTGAAAATACATTTTATTTCCAACAGCATGCAGTCGTCTTCTGACTTGATAAGATCACCTGGAGATGCGGTAATATACTGGTAAAAAGGATGTATTACCAAGCCAGTTTTTCGAATTACACACTGAATTTCTTGCTATGTCCACTGCCGTACATATTCTTCGTTTTGTATACCATATGCAATTGCTTGATTGATTGATATATCCATGTGTTTTTTTACGTTTGATGGAACCTGCCAAATTTTTAAAGTCTTTTGCCCTTGTAGCAATAACCTTAATGTTGCTTCTAGTCAGACGTATCTTTCTCCCATTTTGCCACTCCAAGCTCTTTTGCCCTAATGTCCCCCCATTTCATGTTATTCAGAAAGGTCTTTATTGTAATGCGTATTTATAAAGAGCATTTTTCGCAGCGTTAGATCATCTGGGAGCTCATTGATGCCAATGTTGCTGCTGGAAACAACAGCTGGCAAAGGAATTGTTAATTCCTATTTAGCCTCCACTGATTCCATACAAGTATCAAAATTGGGAGGCTAAAATCTTTTTTGAAGCTTCCCAGTTGAAGTCTGTATTTGAAGGGCCTTTTGTATGTTGAAGGTTTCCCAAACACTTCTTCTCTTGTCAGTGGACCTGTCTTCACTGCTTTTGGCTAGTGCCATGTTTGTAATTTTGCAGTTGGCGCTACATACAGCTTCTGCTTGCTATAATCAGATGCAAAAGAGTGAACACATGCTTGCAGTATGCATGAACAGCCACAAGAGCACATGCACATTGTGCTTGTAAAACCTGTAATTAATAAATAAAAGGTTTAAATTAGATTTAACGAACCAACCGGAAGAGAAGTCCGTCATGCCTTGTCACGCGGACAAAATTAATGAACATTCGAGCACAACTGCTTTAACAAAATGAAACGGTCGGAATTGGTGGAGCCACCTCCTACCAACCAACCTCACAAGACAACCAACTGGCTCCATCCATTTACCGTCCTAAAAATGGAGAAATTTAGACTAATTAAAACAAACTGACAGGTCCGTGGAACTAAAGCCAAAAAATAATATAACACAAACGTCTGTGATTTTAGTCTCCGAGCCAGAATTAATTACATTCATTAATAAATTAATGAGCAAAAATTACATATTGGGAAATATATACAGAAGAGTATTCACAAGAACACCACAGACCCAAATTGAAGCTGGAGCACAAAGCCCCATATGTCCCGGTCCTCTGGCTATATAATCTCGGTGACTTTTCAAGCTACTTATTCACATGTTTGTCAATTTAAACATTCTACTGCACTCATTATATCATAACAAATTTAAAAACTTCTATATAAATCATGTACATTACATTTCCATTTTTTTTGAAAAAAATATCCTTAAAGAGAACACTAACAATTGCTAGTTATTATATAGAAGAAACCACGTAAACTCAGCAGGTGAAGTCCGGCACTGCTGAAGAAACGGTAAACAGCGGAGATTTTGCCACACATTCCATCGCTTTACCCTGCTTGGGGCAGAGAAGAAGTCTGTTCGACCGAGATATTCTGAAGCGGTCACGGAGAGAAAAGAGGACTTTCTTTCTTTCAGAAGGTCGGATAGTGGGGTCTTCATGTTTAAGTGTAGGAACTCCGTTCCTCAAATTGCCAATAAACTTTTGAGTCGGGAGGAGGCGATCGTTGCACAAGTAAAGGTATTAGAATAAGCATTGTTATCGTCTTCAAAGGTGGCAGACAAATAGGCC